>PVKU01009287.1:0-35000 GCA_004027475.1 Anoura caudifer
AATCCAGGAAACACAGAGTCCCAATCAAGAGGAACCCAAAGAGGCCCACTTCAAGATACATCATCATTAAAATGACAAAATTCCAAGACAAAGAGAGAATCTTAAAGGCAGCAAGGGAGAAACAGAAAGTAACATACAAGGAAGCCCCAATTAGGTTAGCGGCTTACTTCTCAATAGAAACACTCCAAGCCAGAAGAGAATGACAAGAAATATTCCAAGTAATGAGAACCAAAGGCCTGCAACCAAGACTACTTCACCCAGCAAGGCTGTCAATGAAGATAGAAGGCCAAATAAGGAGCTTTCCAGACAAAGGAAGTCTAAAATAATACACCTCTAGCAAAGCAGTTCTGCAAGAGATACTGAAGGGACTTTTTTAAGGAAAGGAAGGGAAAAAGAGAGAGAGAGGAACACAGGTACGAAAATGAAAATGAATCAGTACCCATCAATAATAAACTTAAACATAAATGGATTAAATGATCCAATCAAAAGACATAGAATAGCTGAATGGACAAGAATGCATGACCCACACATATGCTGCCTACAACAGACCCACCTCAGGACAGAAGACCTACACAGACTCAAAGTGAAGGGCTGGAAACAAATTTACCAAGTAAATGGACAGGAAAAGAAAAGCACAAGTACCAATACTCATATCAGACAAAATAGAGTTCAAAATAAGGGCCAAGAAAGAGAGGCCCAGAAGGTCACTTCATAATACTCAAGGAAAGAATCCACCAAGAAGCCATAAATATTGTAAACATATATGCCCCCAAAATAGGATTACCCAAATACATAAAGAAAATCTTAGAGGACTTCAGGAAAGACAGTGACAGCAACACAATTATAGTAGGGGATTTTAACACCCCACTGTCAAAAATGGACAGATCTTCCAAACAAAATATTAACAAAGATATTGTGGCATTGAACAATATCCTGGATGAAATGGACTTAACTGATATACATAGAACCCTTCATCCCAAAGAAATTAAATACACATACTTTTCAAGTGAACATTGGGCATTTTCAAAGATACACCACATGATAGGAAACAAAACAAGCTTCAACAAATTCAAACATTTGAAATCATACCAAGCATTTTCTCTGACAACAAGGGACTGAAACTAGAAATGAAGGCCAAGGGGAAAAACGCAACACACTCAAAATCATGGAGATTGAATAGCATATTATTAAACAATGAATAGGTCAAGAATGGAATTAGGGATGAAATCAAAAATTCTGGAAACAAATGAAAATGAACTCATAAGAACCCAAAATGTACGGGACACAGTGAAGGCAGTACTGAGAGGGAAGTCCATAGTGATATATCGGCCTACCTAAAAAGATACAAAGATTTGAAACTAATAACCTACCCCTACCCCTACAAGAACTCGAGGAACAACAACAAAGACAGCCCAGAGCAAGTAGAAGGAAGGAAATAACCAAGATCCGAGCAGAATTAAATGACAGAGACTCAAAACACAATTCTAAAGATCAATGAGTCCAGGAGCTGGTTCTTTGACAAGATAAAAAAATCCACAAGCCTTTAAGCAGGCTCATCAAGAAAAAAAGAGAGATGACACAAATAAACATGATCAGAAATGAAAGAGGAGAGATTACAACTGACAGCACAGAAATACAAAGGACTGGAAGAAATTACTATGAAGAACTGTATGCCAAGAAATTTGAAAACCTAGGTGAAATGGACAAGTTTCTAGAAAAATATAATCTCCTAAAACTCAATGAAGAAGAAGCAGAAAGCCTGAACAGACCAATAATAGCAGATGAAATTGAAGCAGTAATTTAAAAACTCCCAACGCACAAAAGTAATGGACCAGATGGTTTCACAAGAGATTTCTACAAAGCATTGAAGGAAGAGCTAACCCCTATTCTTCAGAGACTATTCCAAAAAAATCCAAAATGATAGAAGACTCCCAAACTCTTTTTATGAAGCCAGCATCGTCCTAATCCAAAAACCAGACAAAGACAAAACAAAGAAAGAAAACTTCAGGTCCATATCAATGATAAACATAGACACTAAAATCCTCAACAAATTATTGGCAAACCACATCCAACAACACATTAAAAAGATCATATGCTATGACCAAGTGGGATTCATCCCAGGGATGCAAGAATGGTTCAATATTCACAAATCAGTAAATGTAATACATCACATAAACAAAAGCAAAGACAAAAATCACATGACCCTATCAATAGATGCAGAAAAAGCATTTGATAAGGTACAGCACCCATTTATTATAAAAACACTCAGCAAAGTGGGAAAAGATGGAGCATTCCTCAGCATAATAAAGGACATATATGAGAAACCTACAGCCAACATCATACTTAATGGGCAAAAACTAAATTTTTTCCACTAATTCAGGAACAAAACAAGGTTGTCCACTTTCACTACTTCTATTCAATATAGTTTTGAATGCCTTAGCCACAGCAATGAGACAAGAAAAGGAAATAAAAGGCATCAAAATTGGAAAAGAGGAAACAAAACTATCATTCTTTGCAGATGACATGATAGTATACACAGAAAATCCTATAGACTTGGCCAAAATGCTGCTTGACCTAATAAATGAATTTGAGCAAAAATCCAGATACATAGTCAATATTCAGAAATCAAAGACATTTTTGTATACCAACAATGAAACTACAAAAGCCATAATCAAGAAAAAAATTCCATTCAATATAGCAAAAAGAAAAGTAAAATACTTAAGAATGAACTTTAACAGGGAGGTAAAAGACCTGTATGCAGAAAACTACACAAAACTAAAGAAAGAAATCAGGGAAGACACAAACAAATGGAAATGTATACCGTGTTCATAGATCAGAAGAATTAACATCATTAAAATGCTCATACTACCCAAAGCAATTTACAGATTCAATGCAATACCTATTAAAGTACCAATGGCATATTTCACAGACATAGAGCAAACACTCCAAATATTTATATGGAACCATAAATGACCCAGAATAGGTGCTGCAATTCTGAGAAAGAAGAGCAAAGTAGGACAGATCAAAATACCTGATACCAAACTGTATTACAAGGCCACTGTACTCAAAACAGCCTGGTACTGGCATAAGAACAGGTCCGTGGACCAGTGGAACAGAACAGAGAGCCCAGAAATAAATCCAAGTGTCTACAGTCATTTAATATTCCACAAAGAGGGCAGCATCATAAAATGGAGTAAAAATACCCTCTTCAACAAGTGGTGTTGGGAGAACTGGACAGCTACATGCAAAAAAATGAAACTCAAACACCAGCTTACATGATACACAAAAATGAATTCAAGTTGGATAAAAGATTTAAATATAAGCTATGACACCATTAAAGTCCTAGAGGAGAACATAGGCAGGAAAATCTCAGATATTTCAAGCAGTAACATTTTTACTGATATGTCCCCTAAAGCAAGGGGCATAAAGGAAAGAATAAAGAAATGGGATCTCATCAAAATAAAAAAAAAACTTCTGCACAGCTAAAGAAAATAGTATTAAAATAAAAAGAAAACCAACTGTATGGGAAAACATATTTGCCAATTATACCTCAGACAAGTGTTTAATCTCTAAAATATATAAAGAACTTACATGACTCCACTCTAAGAAGACAAGCAACCCAATTAAAAAATGGGCAAAGGACTTGAACAGACACTTTTCCAAGGAGGACATACAGAGGATCCAGAGAGATATGAAACGATGCTCAATATCGCTAGCTATCAGTGAGATGCAAATTAAAACTGCAATGAGATACGACTTCACACCAGTCAGAATGGCCATTATAAACAAAGCAACAAACAACAAGTGTTGGGGAGGTAGTGGAGAAAAGGGGACCCTAGTGCACTGTTGGTGAGATTTCATATTGGTACAACCATTGTGGATAACAGTATGGAATTTTCTAAGAAAATTAAAAGTTGGTCTACCTTTTGATCCAGCAATTCTACTGCTTTGATTATGTCCTAAGAACCCTGAAACACCAACCCCAAAAAATCTATGCACCCCAATGTTCATAGCAGCATGATTTACAATAGCCAAGTTTTGGAAGCAACCTAGGTGCCCATCAGTAAATGAATGGATCAAAAAACTATGGTACATTTACACAATGGAATTCTATGCAGCAGAAAGAAAGAAGGAGCTCCTACCCTTTGCAACCACATGGGTGGAACTGGAGAGCATCATGCTAAGCGAAATAAGGCAGATGGTGAAAGACAAATACCATGATGATCAAATACAAATATGATCTTACCTTTAATAGGAACCTTATCAACAAGACAAACAAACAAGCAAAATATAACCAAAGACACTGAAATTGAGAACAGGCTGACAGTCACCAGAGGGGAGAGGGGAAGGCATTTCAGGGGGAAAAGGGGAAGGATTTACAGGAACAAGTATAAAGGATACATAGACAAAAACTAGGGGGGTGTGGAAATGGGAGGGAGGTGGAAAGGGCTGGGGTGGTGGGCTGGGATGGGAGTACAAGAGAGAAAACTGTACAAGAACAATAATCAAAATAAAATTAAAAAAATAAAATAAATAATAAAACAAAACATCATGGTACTGGCATAAAAACAGACACATAGATCAATGGGACAAAATAGAGATGCCAGAAGTATACCCACACCTTTACAATCAATTAGTATTTGAGAGAAGAAGTAAGTATGTATGATAGGGCTAAAGGTAGTTTATTTAATTTATGGTGTTGGGAAAATTGGACAGACACATGCAGAAAAATGAAACTAGGCCATCTTCTTATACCACAATCAAGAATAAATGCAAAATGGATTAAAGACTTAAATGTTAGACCTGAAACCATAAAAATCCTAGAAGAAAACATAAGCAGCAGAATCTTGGATATAGCTGTAGCAATATTTTATTAAATATATCTCACCAACAAGGGAAACAAAAGAAAAAATAAACAAATGGTGCTGCATCAAACTAAGAACCTTTTTGCACAGCAAGGGAGACATCAACAAAGTAAAACGACAACCCACAGAATGAGGGAACATATTTGCTGATACATCTGGTAAGGGTTTAATATCCAAAACTTACAAAAAATTTATGAAATTCAACACCAAAAAAAAAAAAAAAAACAACCAAGTTAAAAAATGGGCAGAGGACCTGAACAGTCCCTTCTCCAAAGAGGACATACAGGTTGCCAGTAAGCATATGAACAGATGCTCAATATCACTAATCATGAAATAAATGCAAATTAAAACCACAAAGGGATATCACCTCACCTGTCACAATGGCTATCACCAATAAAGCAACAAACAAGTGGAGGTGAGATCTGGGGTGGAAAGTGGGGATGGCTGGGTTAGGGGGGAGTGGGAGGAATGGAGACAACTATCAAGTGCTTGCAAAGATATGGTTAAATTGGAATTCTTTTGCATAGTTGGAGGAAATACAGATTGGTGCAGCTGTTTGAAAAGCAGTATGGAGATACCTCAAGTAATAAAAATGGATCTGCCTTTTGACCTAGTGATCCCACTTCTGGGAATATATCCAAAGGAACACAAAACATTAATTTGAAAGAACATAAGCACTCATATGTTCATTGAAGCATTACAATTGCCAAGATATGTTGGCATTCCAAGTGTCCTCAATAGATGAGTGTATAAAACAAGTATGGGGCATTTACACAATGGAATACTGCTCAGCTACAAAAAAGAAAAACTTACCCTTTGCAACAGCACAGATGGACCTGGAGAATGTTATACTAAGTGAAATAATCTAATGAATGAACTGAAGTAACAAGGAAAATAAAGTCAGACTTATAGATATACAGCTCAGTGACAGCTAAGGTGGTGGGATATTTTAGGGGCATTTGAGCCCCTAAAATGATAAATTGAACATAACTGATATAGGACTCATGAACATGGTCAAGAGTGTGGTGATTGTGGGGAAGGTGTGGAGGTATAAGGGGACTAAATGGTTATGGGAAAAATACAATAAAAATACAAAGGGCACGTTTCTATCCTTTTTTCAGGGTATACCTGTAGCAGCTAACTCCCACTTTGGCTTCTGTACACCCAGCTTCCTATAAGGACACCTCAAGGACACCTCAATGCTAGAGTTATTTTTGCATCAGCTTCTGTACCTCCTGCTTCTGCCAGGTAGGATAGGGCATCGGCATCTGGGGAGCTATAAAAGCCTTGCTCAGCCAAGCTTCGGGGCTCAGAATTTGGAGACTTCCACCTCTGGGCCCCCGCGCGTGAATAAAGGCATCTATCTCCACCGCGTGTGAGTTCTTTCTCCTGTATCATACGTACTTCATTATTTCCTCATTTTGCTAATGATGCAGTGTTTCTTTTCTATTTACTTTAAGCTCTGCTCCTGTCAACTATATTTTTGTTTTGGTTTGATTTTCTTTTTCCTTACATGAGAAAGGAAATGTCAAATTGTCCAGGAACAGGCAGAATTCTTGTCCTCCACCTTAAATAAGGATTCAGAGCTTTCCCTCTGAAGAAATTTCTCATGCTTGGAGACTGGGCTTTTGTTAGTGGGAAGAATCTGAGAGCTTCTCACATGGAGTCTTTTTTTCCCTCTGCTTCCAGAATCATGAGGGGATTTTTACAGATCCTCACTCTGAAAATCAGTTGGAGATGCTGAGCACCTTTTCATATGTATATTGGCCATCTGTATGTCCTGTTTGGAAAAGTATCTATTTGAGTCCTTTGCCCATTTTTTTCATTGCATTGTGTGGGTTTTTTAATTTGGTTTTGAATTTTATACGTTCTTTATAAATTTTGGATATTAACCTCTTACCAGTTAAATGACAAATATGTTCTCCCATTCTATAGGTTGCCTTTCTACTTTGCTGATGGTTTCCTTTGCTGTAAAAAATCTTTTTATTTTGATACAGTGTCATTTATTTAGTTTTTGTTTGTTTGTTTCTCTTGCCTGAGGAGATATATCAGATAAAATATTGCTACGAGCAATATTCTGCATATTGTTTCTATAGAAAAATCTATAAGATTTTACTGGATATCTTTCTTCTAGGATTTTTATGGTTCTGTGTCTAACATTTAAGTCTTTATTCCATTTTAAATTATTCTTGTGTGTGACCTAAGAAAGTGGCAAATTAAAACCACAATGATGGGTCACATTACACTGGTTGGAATGGTTATCAATAAACCAACAAACAAGTGCTGGTGAAGATGTAGAGAAAGGGAACCCTTTTGCACTGTTAGAGGGAGTGCAGATTGGTGCAGACACTGTGGAAAGTAGTATGGAGTTACCTCAAAAGATTAAAACTGCAACTGCCTTTTGACCTAGTTATCTTACTTCTAGGAGTATATCCAAAGAAACCCAAAACACTAATTGAAAATAACATAAGCACCCTTACATTCACTCAGGTATTATTTACAATCACCAAGATATGGAAGCAGCCCAAGTGTCCATCAGTAGATGAGTGGATAAAACAACCATGGGCCATTTATATAATGTAATACTACTTGGTTGTAAAAAAGAAGAATTTTTTATCTTTGAGTCAGCAAGGATGGACCTAGGGAACATAATGCTAAGTGAAACAAACCAGTAAGGGAAGGGCAAATACCATATGATTTCACTCATATGTGGAATCTAATAAACTTAACTAACAAGCAAAATAGAGACAGACATAGATAGTAAGTTGACAGCTGTGGTGGAGAGTTATGGAGTAGGAGGACTGAGCAAAAAGAAAAAAGGACTTATGGCCACGGACAATAGCATAGTGATTGTGTGGGTGGGGAAGAAGTATAAGGGGGATAAATGGTAATGGAAAAAATACAATAAAAAAAGAAAATCAGTTGGCATTTCTGGCAAGTTCACAAAAGTGTAGCTCCACCCCCATGATTTCAGGTTCTAGAGTTTTCACTCTCATGCTAGCTAACACTAAGACTAGTAATTCATAATTATCATGTAGGTGTTACTATCTGCTTATATTCCAGAATCTTCTCTTCTGTATAAGCAAATTGTGAACACTCTCAGGATGTGCTTGTTGCCACAAACAGACTTGTAGAAACCTCAGTTCTCTGAAGAGTCTAAGTCACAGATTTTTCAGTTTTTGAGCTCACAATTGGATTGTAAATGAGATCTTCCAAATTTTCATATATTGAGCAGGATATGGGGAAGGCCCCTGTTGGTCTTTACTCACACAATTCCATTGAATGTGCTTCAATATTACTGTCTTTTTCAGTTGCTAAATTTCATGGTCATAGTTCAATTTATACTTTGATGCCTCAGTACTGACCATAATTTCTTATTCTCTTCTTCTAGTAACTTCTTTTTTGTCTTACTCTCCTGACCTCTGTCACATCTAATTTTTCTGTTTTTTTTTCCCCTCTATTCTCTGACCGTTTTATCTTGCTCTTCCTTATCCAATCTAAACATTAGAGTTTTCCATAATTTGATAATGGTTCCTTTCTTATTTTTATCATAATTACATCTGTTTTTTAAAAATATTTCACCTGAATGTATTTTGGTATACATTTCTCAAAGATAATTTATATTCTCTAAATATATCACAATATCATTATCAAACCTAAAAATTAATAATAATTAATATAAATATGTACCCAATGTATCAAATCACTGCTCAGATTTCCCTAATTGCCTCATGAATTTGTTTTTAAAAATGTTAAATTTAGGATTTACATAAATTCTATATAGTGCAATTCATTGAAAAAATTATTTTAATTTATAGATTCTCCCTTAATTGCTTTTTTCCTTTGCAATTCATTTGTTGAAAAAGTGTACTATTTATGTTGTAGAATTTTCCATATTCTGGATGTTGCTGCCTGCATAATTACATCTTTTTCATGACTTGAGAAACAATTTATATGATAAAGCCTTCCACATTTATATATCCAACCTAAACCTTTTCTGTGATTATCAACTGATGACATAAGACTTCCATGTGGGTCAGTAATTCACAGGTATAGTGGTTTTAACACATCCAAAATCAAACACTTGACTCCTTAACACCAACCAAAAATTTCCCTTTGCCAGTATTTTCCATCCCCATAAGAGGCACCACTCTCTAAGTTGAGCCATAATTCTGGAAGCATCATTAATCCTCACCTCCACTTAATCCTTGCCTAAAATCTATCTAATTTTTGTTTTACTGTTTCTACATTCCAACTTTTTCCTATTGTCACCATTCTAGTTTATTTCACCATCATTTCCTGTCTAGAAAATTTCAAAAACGTTATTATGTGTCTCCTCTTACACTATTGTTTTCTTCAAATCTATTTTCCATATAGCAGGCAAAGTTACTTTTTAAAGGTTATTTAATAACTTAATGCCCCTGAAAAATCCTTTCAAGAGATTACTGTTGCTATTAGAATTAGTCTAGACTCATTTATTTCTGATGTTTTCCATCACTATACCCAATTCATGTTCTTTATTTTCTTTATAACACTTAACCAAATGTATGAATGTATGTGGAGTTTATTTGTTTTTCTGTTCTCTTCCTGGAGGAGATTGTAAGACCCATGATATCAAGAACCAGGTTTGGTGTTCACTAAGAATTTCTCTGCCCAATGCATTATCAATGTTGTCAGTATGAACAATTTCATTCACTTAAACTCTGGGGTACAGATACTCTAATCAAAAGAGATATTTGATTGGAATGAAAAAAGAAAAAAGTAGACTTAAACAAATGTGGAGCACAGATCTTTTTTTACTAAGCCCAGGGGTTGGAGGGAGACAAGAGATGCATACAGGCACTCTGTGAATAGAGAAATAGAGTAATTGTAAGAATATAAAAGGTAAAATATGATAAATTAGTAGCAATAAATGTTTCATTTAGAATATTTTCATAATGTAAAAAGTATTTTTTCCTTGTTTGTTTATTATAAAGAGAAAAGGAGAAAGATTTTTCTAAAAGAATTAGTGTAATATTTTCTTACATTTTAAGTGAATAGATTTTCTTTTTAAAGAAAGAAAAACATCCAGCAGAGTTCTGATAAGACTTGGAGTTAAACATTGATGCTGTCAAGATCCTGTGCCACTAAAGGTGAACACTGGTACTAAGTAATAAGATGATCACACAGATCACTCAGAATGTTTGATGTTTTAATGGAACAGCCAGAATGAAAATGATCTTTTAAATTTTCCCAAAAAATGTATCTGTGAACTTCAGTTGGAGAAAAACTGACTCATGACTTTTTTCTGAAGCACAAGGACATATTGTATCAGGATTTTCAAACTTGCAAGTTCAGTTACTCTAGGGATTTTGTAAATAATCAAGTATATTCTAGCAAATCATGAAAAATTTAATTGCCTGAGGAAGTATTTGTCATCTTTGTATGTTTTATATGGGAGAGTTGAGAAGAAATCAATACTGCTGCTGAAAATTTTTGAAAAATCTACATCCTAGATGATCTTTCTGGGTCATTGGAGCATGGGTAGTACCTCATAGAATGGAGTAAGTAGTCCTTGGAGTACTACTTACTCCAAGATGGATGGAGTAAATAGCTGAATGATTAAATAAATTTCGAAAGTGTGTATTCCAGTTACAAAGATGATTTACCTTTGGAATTTTAATATGCTAACTCAAGTGGTAAAAATTTAGGAAAGGAAAATAATATATTGTTTTTTTTACTGTTCATCTTTTATTTACTGTTATTTAGTTACAATTGTCCCACCTTTTATCCCATTGCTCACCTCCTATCCTGTACCCCTCCACTCCCACAGTCAACTTCCAGCAATGTCCCTGACCTTGAATCCTCTATTTGTGTTTCTTGCCTTGCCTCTTCCCCTTCTTTCCCCCTCCCTCCACCTCTCTGGTCAATGTTAGTTTGTTTTTAATTTCAAAGTTTCTGGTTTATTTTGCTCATTAGTTTTGTTGATTAGGTTACACTTATAAGTGAGATCATATGGTATTTGTCATTCATCACCTGATTTATTTGAATAGCCTAATGCTCTCCAGTTCCAACCATGCTGTTGCAAAGGGTAGGAGCTCCTTTTTTATTTCTGCTGCATAGAATTCCATTGTGTAAATGTACCACAGTTTTTTGATTCACTCATTTACTGATGGGCATGTAGGC
This sequence comes from Anoura caudifer, assembly GCA_004027475.1. Lineage (NCBI taxonomy): Eukaryota > Metazoa > Chordata > Mammalia > Chiroptera > Phyllostomidae > Anoura > Anoura caudifer. Next base: position 11,031 of record PVKU01009287.1, read on the forward strand.
TGTTTCCAGAATTTGATTATTATAAATAATGCTGCTATGAACATTAGAGTGCATAGGTTCTTTTGAATTGGTGATTCAAAATTCTTAGGCTATATTCCCAGCAGTGGGACCACTTGATGGAAAGGCAGTTCATTCTTTAGTTTTCTGAGGAAGTTCGATACTGTTCTCCACAGTGACTATACCAGTCTGCATTCCACCAAACAGTGCACTAGGGTGCCCTTTTCTCTACAATCTCAGCGGCACTTGTTTTTTTATTTATTAGTTATGGTCATTCTGACCAGTGTGAAATGGTATCTTATTGTGGTTTTAATTTACATCTTTCTAATGGCTAGTAATGTTGAGCATCTTCTCATGTGTCTATGGGCCCTCTGTATGTCCTTCTTGGAGAAGTATCTGTTCAGGTTCTTTGACAATTTTTTAATTGGATCGTTTGTCTTCCTAGTGTAGAGTCATGTGAGTTCTTCATATATTTTGGAGATCAAACCCTTGTCCAAGGTTATCATTGGCAAATATATTTTCCCATATGATCGTTTCCTTTTCCATTTTGTTGATGTTTTCTTTAGCCATGCAGAAGCTTTTTACTTTGATGTAGTCCCTTTTCTTTATTCATTTCATTATATCCTTTGCTCTAGAAGATATATTGGTGAAAATATTGCTGCATCAGATATCTGAAATTTTCCTTCCTATGTTCTCCTATAGGACTTTTATGGTGTCACAACTTATACATAAGTCTTTTATCCATTTTAAGTTTATTTTGAGGGATGCTGTAAGTTGGTGTACTTGTTTTCCATTTTGGACTTCTGCACAATGTCTTGTTATGCAATTAAGAACAATTTTTATTGTCTTGTGATGAATGAAATGTTAGTGGTGGTTCCTACTTTAAAAAAAAATATTGTCCATTGACTTATAGGGGGCCTTTTTCTTAAATCATACTATAGATTTTAGTTTTGCTTTCTCATTCATTTTTATAGAAAGTAGTTCTTTGAGTTTCAAAGAATATTATATGTTCTTCACTTAATACAGTAAAACAACATTATGAGATTTAGGAGAAACATTTTCAAATAAGGTAACTTAGGAGAGACATCTCAAGGACAATTACAAGGGTATTGATTTGCCTACTCTGCTGATTGCATGGCTCTTGGAAGGGAACAATTATGTGTCTAGATTTTTAATAATTAGAAAGAATTAGGATGTTTTCTAAAGAATCTATTCAGTATTTCTATGTGTATATCTTGCTGTGATGAATATATTCTAATGCTGCTTTCTTGTTTTTATAGATTATTATTTGGTTGGCCAAAATGTTACTCCAGTTTTAAGTAAAAATAAAAGACACATTTTTTTTTTGTTTTCACCAATAACTTTGTTGAACAATGTATTCACTGTTTTTTTCTAAGACCTTATGCCATCTTTCAAGCAACTTCATAAATCCATGTTCTCATTTTTTATTTTTATTTTTTTTTTAGTAAAGAACTCTTCTACGTGCCTCTTGAAGAATTCCAGGGAATTGAAATATTTTCCATTGAGAGAAGTTTGTAAAGACCAAAATAAATGCAAATCTGAAGGTGCAATATCTGGCAAATACAAAAGATGAATCAGAACTTCCCAACCAATCTGGTTATCAAAGAAACATGTGGTCTTGCGTTATCCTTATGGAAGATTATGCATTTTCTGTTGACGAATTTTAGGCACTTTTCATTAAGTGCTACTTTTAGTTGGTCTAACTGGGAGCAGTACTTGTGGGAATTAATCATCTGATTTTCCAGAAAGAGCTCATAATAGAGGATTTCTTTCCAATTCCACCATATACATAACATCTTTGGATGAAACCAGCCTTTGGTGTGGTTGGTGGTGATTCATTTCTCTTGTCCCATGATCTCTTCTGTTTCACATTATTATAGAGTATCCACTTCTCATCACCTGTCACAATTTGTTTTAAAAATGGAATGCCTTAGTTACATTTAAGTAGAGAATCATGTGCAGAAGTACTGTCAAGTAGTTTTTTTTTTTTCTTAACATATGTGGAAGACAAACATCAAAGCAATTAACATAATCAAGCTGATGCAAATGATTTTCAATTCTTGATTCAGATATTTGTGTATGTCAGCTATCTCTTGCATGGTATAATGTTAATTGTTCTCTATAATGTCTCAATTTGATCCCTATTAACTTCAACCGGTCTACCCAACCAAGGAGCCTCATCCAGCATGAAATCTCCAGCATGAAACTTTGCAAACCACTTTTGACACATTCCTTCAGTCACAGTACCTTCTCCAGATAATGCATGAATCTTTTTTTTTGCGTTTCAGTTGCAGTTTTGCCTTTCTTGAAATGATAAAGCATAATATGTTGAAAATGTTATGTATTTTCTTCCATCTTTGATCTTAAAATGGCTATACAAAAATCCACCAAGTTAGAGAAGTTTTTTTTGTATGCATAATAATATGACATCTGTCACAATACAATCTAACAGAATTGTTTCAAATAAAGTTAAAGACAACTAAGTACTGCTAGAGCCATCTTACAGAAAAAAATGAATAAACTTTTTGGTCATGATGGTAATATTGGAAAAATTTTATTTTGACCTAAAAATTGATATTTTTAATAATTCATTTTATATTGTTTTCCCATGGTCATATCTTTTTAAATATTTTATTAATTTATTTATATTTTTAGAGAGCAGGGAGAGATGGAGAAAAGAGGGAGAGAAACAGCGATATGATAGAGAAACATTGATCAGTTGCCGCTTGTACCTGGCCCAACTAGAGACAAAATTTGCAATCCAGACATGTGTCCTGACTAGAAATCAAACCCCATGACCTTTAGCTTTGAAGGACAATGCCCAACCAACTGAGTTCCACTGTTCAGGGACCCAGGGTCTTACTTTTAATGTGCACAAAATTTTGAAGCAAAAATAATAAAAAATGAAAAGCTCTTTTATAAATTATCCATAATATTAAATATATAAAAATATATTAAAATAACAAATATGTAGATGTGACAAATGACCAGTGATATGCAAATCCGGAAAACTATGGCCTAAAAGATAGATAAGTAAATAAATATAAGGAATACTTACTTATATTTGGACTTTAGATATACAATTGAGTTTTTTTAGTAGAAGCATGTCTCAGGTAATATTTGTTATAGTTACACTAAAAAAATAATTTGTCATTTTTTCAGAAATTTGTATTTTGCTGTGTCTTTTTTTTTTCCTGGCAACTCTGTATAAGATTGGAGGCTCCTGGAATTCCAGTATTTTGACACCTAATGCAATAAATGTTTTTATTAAATTTAAATTAACCCCTGACTTTATCTCTATAGTCTCATCAATACTATACAATCAGCTAATCAAGGCAGGAACTATGACTTTATTTTTTCACTACATTCAACTACTAATTTGATGTAGATGTTGGGGCAGAGATCTCCAGTAATATATAGTTACTTTTTTACTAACCATCTCTGATGTTATAGTCTCATCCACTACTATGTCTTTGCTTATGTGTCTAGGTTTTATTGAAAGCCCATAGTAATTGCTCACTATGTGATCTAGAGTTACATGTGAAAGACATGACTTTATATCTTTTAAAATTTAAATTTATTTTTCTAAGTTTTTTCACTTCTTAGTATTTCATTCTGTGAATTCACATACACATACAAATACAGCTATGGAACCTAACTAGTTATTTTTCAATATTTAAAATGTACTTGTAAGAAGACATATATTCTGTAATTATTATTGCTTAGTTATTTATATGATAGGGTTTATAAAATGTTCTACTAAGTAATGAAATGTTAGATGGCTTGTTTGATTCAAATAACCAGATTTTAAATAAGCTTATTCATTATTATATATGAAGCATTCCCCAAATGCACAGCTGTGCAATTTAATTCCATTGAAAACTCCTCCCACTTGGCAAAATATTTAGATACATAGATACATAGATAGAGAATCATAAGAGGGCAGAAAGGAAACAGACAACGATTAAAGGATAAATTGCATTTGCCACAACATATTTTCATTATTATTCTCTCTGTGAATCTACTGGCTTTGGGTTTTATGTGACAGGAAAAGCAGAGAATGTTGTAACTGAAACATTGTTGCAAATGTTTTATGTCTTGCCTTTCTCCCAAAGAATTTCCAGCTTTTTGAATAAAAATAATTCAGTCCTATAACCCATCACACATCAGTATTAGTGAAAAGTCACCTTTCTTTCCTAATATTATAATTCACAGCCAATGGACTTGTTCAACCTGAACAGCTGTGTTCAAAGAAACACAGATTTCCGATCAAAGGTCATTGATATTGATAGTGGTTACTTAGCAGGTGCCTTGACAATCAGTTTTAATGAATCTGAGCCATGCTTATTTATTCTCCTGCTGCTGATATATTGAAAAAAAAAATAAAAGTAAAAGGGTGGTAAATGTGTCATAGGTGTCATAGGCACAGACTTCCTGATAAGCTTTTGTTTAAATAGCTTAGAAGTAAAACCCAAAATAACTACTAATATGTATGTTTCTGCTATTGTGGCAGTCAAAAAGACTTGGGAAACTCATCTTCATTGAGTGACAGTCATTAATGACTCAATATGACTTTGGCCTCATCGTTATTTAATTAGGCACGCCTATAAAGTACACCCCTAACTTGTAATTTAAAGTGATTGTTTTGACTTCCAGCCAAGATGGAGGCATAAGTACATATATTGTGCCTCCTTACACAACCAAAAGAGGACAAAAACAAATTTTAAAATAAAAAACAACAGAATTGCCAGAAAAAAATGAAACTGTATTGAAAATCAAACTGTGTGAAGTATGGAACTTTAAGGAGCTAAAGAAGAAATATTCATCCAGATTGCTAAGAGGGCTGGAGATGGGTGGCCAGGGTGGAGAGGGGTAGTGGCAAATCAGTGACTGGAGGACTCAGGAAGGTGGGGTGGTGCTGGAGGACTTGGCTTCCCACATTTACATGCAGATAAATTGGGAGGAACAAATAGGGAGTAAGACGGACCTCACACCTCAGCGCTCCAGTGCAGGAAAATAAAGCCTCAAAACCTCTGCCTGAAAAAACCTATAGGCTGTGCAGCAGCAAGAGAAACTCTCAACGTCACATGACAGTTCATTGGAGACACCCATAGGGTCCTAGAAAGTACACAAAACCTGCCTGAGAGCTGAGCAAGAGCCACTGTTCCCTCTCATACCCCTCCCCCACATACAGCGCCACAATGCAACCACGTGGGTTGCTTACCCTGGTGAATACCTAAGTCTCCACCCCTCACTATGTAACAGGTGTGCCAAACAAAAAGTATGATTCCAAATGAAAGAACAGGTCAAAACTCCAGAAAAAATACAACTAAGTGACGAGGAGCTAGCCAACCTATCAGATGCACAGTTCCAAACACTGGTAATCACGATGCTCACAGAAATGGTTGAGTATGGTTGCAAAACTGAGGAAGAAATGAAGGCTATAAAAGGTGAAATAAAGGAAAATATACAGGGAACCAACAATGATGCAAAGGAAACTGGGACTCAAATCAACAGTTTGGTGCAGAAGGAAGAAATAAACATTCAACCAGAACAGAATGAAGAAGCAAATATTCAAAAAAGAGAAGAGAGGCTTAGGAACCTCCAGGACAAGTTTAGTCATTCCAACATCTGAAGCATAGGGATTTCAGAAGGAGAAGAGGAAGATCGATAAATTGAAATCCTATTTGAAAACATAATGAAGGAGAATGTCCCTAATCTGGCAAATGAAGTAGACTTCCAGGAAGTCCAGGAAGTGCAGAGTCCCAAAGAAGTTAGACTCAAGGAAGCACACACCATGGCACATGATAACCAAGTTACCCAAGATTAAAGAGAAGGAGAGAATATCAAAAGCAGCAAGTGGAAAGGAGAGAGTCACCTACAAAAGAGTTCCCATAAGACTTTTAGCTGATTTCTGAAAAGAAATCTTACAGACAAGAAGGGGCTGGAAAGAAGTATTTGAAGTCCTGAAAGGCAAGAACTTCCATCCAAGATTACTCTATCCAGCAAAGCTATCATTTAGAATGGAGGAGCAGAAAATGTGCTTCCCAGACAAGGTCAAGTTAAAGGAGTTCATCATCAACAAGCCTATTATATGAAATGTCCAAGGACTTATCTAAGAAAAAGAAGGAGATCAAAACTGTGAATAGGGAAATGACAACAAATTCAAAACCATCAACAACTGAACCTAAAAAACAAAAACAAAAACAAACTAAGCAAACAGTAGAACAGGAACAGAATCATAGAAATGGAGATCACATGGAGGGTTTTCAGTGGAGGGGGGTGGAATGGGGTCAAAGGTGTAGGGAATAAGAAGCATAAATTGTAGGTATGAAATAGAAAAGGGGAAGTTAAGAATAGTATAGGACATGTAGAAGCCAAAGAACTTATATGTATGACCCATGGACATGAACTAAGTGGGGGAATTCTTGTGGGAGCAGGGTGCAAGGTGGAGGGGAATAAGGGGGGAATGGGACAATTGTAATAGCATAATCAATAAAATATATTTTAAAAATAAATAAAGTGATCATTTTAATCAAGAAGTGCCAAATATTCGCAACATTTAGGGTCACCACCCAAAATTTCAAACTCCAATTCCATTTTCATGGAGACTTACTTTTTTCATAAATGGAAGTCAAAACCTGAATGTTCTGTCAACCATTAGGTTCTTTAGGCTCTTCATCTACTTTTGTTAAAGCTTATTGGTTTTCTTTGGTGGCCTCAATCATTAGTAGTAAGTGATAAAGTTATGAATTGCTGCCAAAACAAGTGCACAGCTAACAAAACGAGACTTATTCAAACTCTTGCCAATGAAGGAGTAGACACTGTTACTATCATAGCTCATAAAAATCAACATAAGCAACAACTTTTATGCTATGTATTCTCTCTCTATATATTGTTTTCTTAGCCTCACCTAAGGACATGTTTATTGATTTTAGAGAGAGGAAAAGGGAGGGAGCAAAAGGGAAAGAAACATCAATGTAAAAGAGAAACATTGATCTGTTGCTTCCCATGTGAGCTCCAACCAGGTACTGAACATGCAACCTAGACATAAGCCCTGACTGGAAAATGAACCCATGGCCTTTTGGTTTACAGGATTACTCTCTAACCAACTGAGCCATACCAGCCAGGGGCATGCTATATACCCTTTAATATATGGACTTATTCAATAATTTATTTGTCCAAAACTATTATTTGAATTATTTGTACATATATGTGTGTGTTGTGTGTGTGTGTGGTACCATGAATTTAGGCCACTGAGAGATGATGGTGTGCATGAAAGTTACCTGTTGGCCCTGATGGAACATGGTGGTATTTATGTGTTGACATCTGAGTTTGTCATAACTAGAGTTAATGTAGGTTTGGTTTTGAAGTTAATTACTTTACTAGATTTTTAAGAGTTTTATGCTAAAACCTATTGAGTTTAATAGATGTTTTTCATGCATAATTGCTTATAAAAGGGATAATTTATATTTTAACTTAATGGTGTACATTAGCTATCTATCCCCATGTAGTTAATTATCCCAAACTTAGTGACTAAAACCAACAGGCATTTATCTAATTCATTTTCTGTTGGTCAAGAATTGAAGTGTGGCTTAGCTGAGTGGTTTTGGCTCAGAATCTCTTACTAGGTTGAAGTCAAGATGTTAGCTAGGGCTGCAGGTTATTTGGTTCAATACCTGGACTGGTGATGAACTTCCAAGTGTACCCCTATGACTGATGGCTGGAAAATACAGTTCCTCACTACCATAGGCATCTTCTCAGGGTGGCTCATGATTTAGCAGCTGGTTTCTCCAGAACAAATGAACAAAGAGAGGGTAAGAAACCAAGAAGAAAGCTGTAGTTCCTTATATAATCTAAAAGTAGAAGTGACATGCCGCCAATTCTCCCATCTATTATTGGTCACACAGACCAACTATGTGGTACAGTGCAGGAGGGGATTACTCAATGGGACAAAACCCAGGCAGTCCTTAGAGGTACAGCCACCTGAGACTTTTGTAATACTGTATGTAGATAAACTTCAGCATTTTAGTTTTCTGTCAACAAAATGGACTAATAGATTGTATTGTGTTATTTCATTATTTAATTAAATTGATTATAATAGATGTGGGTCACTCTTTGAATCTCATATTGTGCTTTTCTACACAGCTCAGAAAAGATTTATGTTTCCACTAAATACTATTTTTCCAATTTAAAAATATGAGATCGTATTTGTGTTACATCTCTGATGTAAAATAATATATTGCTATAAACTTTGTGGCTTAAAACAACATAGTTTTTTATCTGAAATTTTCTATATTTCAGATGTTTAGGTGGACTTAATCGGGCCCTTTTCCTATGTTTTCACAAGGCTATAATCAAAGTGTTGATATAGTTGTACCCCTTACTAAGGACTGTGAACAAGAATCTCAGGTTGTTGGCTAAATTGAGTTCTTTTAGGTTATAGGACTGAGGTATCTTTTTATTTGCTGACTGTAAAGCAGAGACTGGCTTTTACTCCAAGAAATTATCTAGGTTCCTTGTCATATTTTCCATGTGTTTTGCTCCAGTAATGGTTGGGTTGAGTATTTCTCATATTTTGAATCTCTGATGTCTCCTCATTAACATCTCTCTAACTTCAAGCCAGGAAGATTCTCTGCTTCTATGAGCTTATATGATTAGATTGACTCAACAAAGATAACCCCAGATAATATCTCATAAAGCCCATAAGCAACTTGATACTTGCAGATGAATATTTTTATTTAATCTTTATTGTATTTTTCTATAACCATTTAGTCTCCTTATACCTGCCTCCTCCTGGGAATCACCACACTGTTGTCAATGTCCATCAGTCCTTTTCCCTTTTTGGTCAATCCCTCCATCCCCTATCTTCTCCCCACCACAAGCTGTTACCCTGCTCTCCATTTATAAATTTATCCCCATTTTTCTTGTTAGTTTAGTTTCCTCATTAGATTATACATATGATTGAAATCATATGGTATTTGTCTTTCTCTGCCTGGCTTATTTCACTTAGTGTCATGTTCTCCAGGTCTATCCATACTGTTGCAAAGGGTAATTTTTTCTTCCTTTTTTATGGCTGAGCAGTATTCCATTGTATAAATGTCCCATAGTTGTTTTATCCCCTCATCTACTGATGGACAGTTGGGCTGCTCCCATATCTTGACAGCTTTAAATAATGCTGCAATGAACCTAGGGATACTTACATTCTTTTGAATTAGTGTTTTGGGTTCCTAAGGATATATTCCCAGAAGTGGGGTTGCTGGGTCACAAGGCAGATTTATTTTTAATTTTTTGAGCTATCTACATACTGCTTTCCACAGTTTGCATTTCCACCAACAGTGCAAAAGAGTTCCCCTTTCTCAAAATCCTTGACAGCATATGTTTCTTGATTTATTGATGATAGTGATTCTGACACGTGTGAGATGGTATCCCCTTGTGGTTTTTTAATTTTCACTTCACTGATGATTAGGGATGTGTTCATATGCCTATTGGCCATCTGTATATCCTCTTTGGAGAAGTGTCTATTCAAGTCCTTTGTCCACTTTTTTAATTTGATCATTTATTTTGTTATTGAGTTCTGTAATTTTTAAAATAAATTTTGGATATTTACCCCTTATCAGATATATTGGCAAATATGTTCTCCCATTCTTTTTTATTTTGTTGGTGTATTCACACCTGTTCATCCTATGGTAATAAAGTTGGTATCACCTATCTTATCAAGTGGCTAACAATCAGCATCATCTATTTTACTCTGTGGATGACAATAAGTCTCTCTTCTGCTCTTTGTTTCATTTCATTGAATCATTGACTGAAACTTTGCAAGTTCATAGTAAGTTCATTGAAAGTTTGTTGTAAATTCAACAAAACTTATTATCATATTCCAGGGTATTATTATGCATACAGACATCATTACTTTCTAGAGTTACACTTTTAATGTATAAGCATAAATAAAATAATTAAAAACATTTATATAGATATGGAATTAGTAGTACTCATGTATAATGTGCATCCTAACTTTTCCCTCAAAAATTCAAGCAAAAAAGTGCACTTTATACATGGCAAAATATAGTGCCATTTTATTGTTAGATGACTTTTCTATTTTTTTCTTTCTCTTTTTCTTCTCCTTTTAGCAAGCTCTTTAACATTTGTTGTAGTACTGGCCAGGTGTTAACAAACTGCTTTAATTTTTTTTCAATCTGGGAAACTCCTTATTTCTCATTCAATTTTAAATAATACTCTTACTGGGTAAAGTAGCCTTGGTTGTAGGTGTTTAGTTTTTTTTTTTTTGTTTTTTTTTTATCATTTTGAATATTTCATTCCATTCCCTTTTGGCCTAAAATGTTTCTTTTGAGAAATCAGATGACAGTTCTGATTGGTGTTCTCTTGTATGTAACTACCTGTTTTTTTCTCGTGGCTTTAGTATTCTTTCCTTGTCTTTAAGTCTTGTCATTTAAATTTTGATGTGTCTTGGTGTAAACCTCTTTGTGCCCAAATTGTTTGGGACTCTCTGTGCTTCCTGGACTTGTGTGTCTTTTCCTTCACCAGATTAGGAAAATTTTTGGTCATAATCTCTTCAAATAAATTATTGATCTAAAGATGAGTAGTTTCATTAGCCTGCTTCCTGTGGTAGAATTTGAAGGTTTTGACTTCCTGTATTCATTTTGTCTTCTCTTTGTCACTTTGAGTCCAAGCTAGTAATGTCTTTGCTGATATAAAATTATAACAAGCCTGTAGGCTTTTTGCGAATTTCAAAATGGTTCACATTATAAGACAGTAACCATACCCACAGACCTTTTTGAGATATTTTTCTCTATTTTTGGTTTCCATCATTGAGATGGCTGAGGGTCTATACCCCAAAACTCCTTACAGGTCCTCTGTGATGATTAAGATCTGTGAGGCCTATCCTTAGCCTCTTCGAAAAGCATGCATGTGTCTCTAAGAGCTGATATATCCACACAGAATTATTGTCTTAAATCTGACATTTTCTTTTGATTTTTTTTCTTTGAATGGGACTGGCCTGTCCTGACCCCCTGTCCTGACTCATCCACTTCCCTCTCAATTGTTTAATCCTTATGCTCTCAGGACAATGAGGTCCTGGTCAGTATCCAATAGTCTTAGGAACAAGGTCCTGGGTCTATTTACTAAAGAGACATAATTTTCAAAATAAAGATAACATCTTCCACTTAGGTGTGCTTTGACTTTGTCTGTAGGAAAGCATAACAATCCTACCAAATAAATCCTTACAAAATCAGACAGAATGACTCCATGACTGACATCAGAACTTGATTTGCAATGATTAATTACTCCCTACACTAGCATCAACCAATAAGCAGAGACTACAACCCTAGCATCTTTAATTATTCATGATAAGTGATTTTTTTCCCTTATATGGGTTATAACCCATCCCTTGGAAGCTATCAGGGAGCCAGTTCTTTGAGCAATAACTCACATGTGATTCTGGGCATGCTGCTATCTCCTCAATTAATAAATCCTTATTTTCATGGTTACAAACACCTGTCCATGTCTCACTGGGCTTTGATATAGGCAGACGAATGGACCCCTTCACTCTGATAACACTGATCTTTTGATGTCTCTGAAGTTCTGTAAAATGTTTTTCAGCTACTAACTTAGCTTTTACTTTATGCCACACTTTGAAATTAATCTCTTTTATATTTTTATTTTTGTATTTATTTTTTTGTATTTTCCATTACCATTTATACCCTGTATACCCTCTTCCACTTTCATCTACCCCCATTCCCCTGAAATCACCATACCATATTGTCCATGAGTTTGCTTGTCCTCTCTCTCTCTCTTTCTCTCTCTCATTGATCTCTTAATTTTACTGTCTTTTGCCATCTGGCTGGGCTAAGAATTTCCCAAATAATCAAGTACTAGTTCCTTTTCAGTTAAAAGTTTTCTTTTTTTTTTCAACTTAATTTGTATTTCTCCTTCAACATTCACTATCAGCATCATGAAGAAAACAGAATAGCCTTCAATATTTTTTGTGGAAATATCCTCAGCTAATTATCCAATTCCATCTTTTTATAACTTGTGTTTTACATAAACTGTGGGACAATTTCTGTTAAACTTTCTGCTACAAGGATTTCCCTCCCTTTTGTTTCCAATAATATATATTCCTTACTTTTTTTCTGAACTCTGAACAAGAGCACCTCAACGTCCATATTTCTTTTAACAGTCTGATCATGACAATTTGATTGTTTCTTAAGGCAATGTAGTTTTTCTCTCTATGGTCCTCCATTGACCTAAAACTGTCATAAATAATATTGATATTGGTATAGTGTACTTCATAAAATAATCTACCTTTTTAGAAAGTGATTTATAAATATAGCCTTAACATAACGAATACACATTATCTTTTTAAAGATAACTTTATGTCTACTACTTCTAGTTATGGCAGATATCATAATTGATAAAGACATTATTTGTTTCAAAGCCCAAACTACTTAGCACATCATTCCAAGTAGTGTGCTACAGGCCATCATTAATAACCAGTAAGTTTTGGCATGTGAAAAGAAACTATTTGTAAAATAGTAGTGATTCATTCTTTTCTTTGGCATAATAATCATAATAATAACAAGAAACATGCCTAAAAATATAAAAACAAAATAATGATGTCTTACATTAGCACCTCTCAATTTAAGTCTACATTATTTGAAGAAAAATACTTCCTATAATTTTAACATAACATTATTCCTTTTATTTAAAAAAATATGCTCATTGTCAATTAAGTTACGCAGTACAGGATAATATAAACAATAAACCAAGATAAATTCCCACTACTTGCTACCCAGAAATGAACATTCTCAATGTTTGTTCTAGATCATTTTGGATATCTCTCTCTTTACATGTATGCATAAGGTAATAGATGAACAGACAGATGGAATAACAAATAAAAAAATCTAAAAACAAAACAATCACATTTCATATAAAATACTAAATTTTATTGTATCTGAATAATGAAAAAGAATGACAATAAAATTGAAAGTTACTAGCTACATAATAGGTCTTTACCTAAGAATTTTTTAAAGGATACTTCTGAAGTAAAATAGAAACCTTTGGAGGGCTTAAGGTCATTTGCTTTTGTTTGGAAATGATTTCAACTATAGCAGAATTAATGGTCTTCCTGTTAATAAAGATAAATAATAAATTCAATTACATATTTGTATTCAATCTGGTGACATATTCAGATTTTTGTTGTAGGTTTATTTTAGATTGTCAAAATATTTAATACTAATAGTATATTGTGTATTGTTTTAGTTATTTTAAACAACTCCATATTTACTTTTAGCTCGTGCCATAGAGTTTCCACTGTTTAGGTCTCTAAATGACTTTGTTTCTTGGTTGACTGAATTTATCCTCAAGTAATATTCTTTTATTTTCTCCAGAAAAAAATGGCTTAAAAGATTTTGATACATTCTTTGCCCCAGATATTTGTTGACACATTTACTGCCTACAGAAATCCAGCATTGTTGTGAAGAAGGCTTAAATTGGTCTAATTTATCAGTGATTCTATCTGGCACTAGAATTTTCTCTGTTAGAAAGATTTTTAACTATGAATTTCATTTATTTAATAAATTTGGAACTATCCAGGGTGTTTATTTCTTCTTAAGTGAGCTTTGTTTTATTTTTCTTCCAGGGAAGTCCACCATTTCAACTAAGTTGTTGAATAATTTTAAACTTTGAGTTTATTGTTTTCTTATTTTAGGTGTGGAGTTAATTTGTTCTTATTTCTTAAGATGAATCCTAAGGACATTTACTTGAGAAATTTCTTCCTAAGAACATTTATTTTAGAACTTTCTTCTTTTCTAATATAAATATTTAATTCCATAAATTTCCTTTCATGTCCTTCTTTTGTTACATTACACTCATTTTTATATATTGTGCTACTGTTTTATTTTTATCTCTCTTTATAATATTAGTATCACTCAATATTTTCCATTTTCTGCCAGGAGTGGTTCATTTATAATTTTTAGTAAATGGTTCTCCTTAAATACTTTAAATATACATAGTATTAGTAACCTAAAATCTTCCTCTGTTTTCTGGGGCAACTTTTCTTGTACATTCTTATTATAGCTTTTGTTTTAATTTCCTTCCATATTCTCTCTGGATAGATAGATGATAGATAGATAAATATACCCATACTCATAAATGCATACACACATATGTTTATCTTGTACATGATAATCCCTCTGTCCTACTACAGTCTTTAGCATTTTTGTATGTTACTATGTTGCAATCTGTTCGTTCATGAGTTTTGATCATTAGTTCCTCTTTCACTGACCTTTTGGGAAGTTAGAATTTTCTCTGTACAGAAATATACTATAATTATCCCATGGCTTTTCCCACCTAAATTGATTTGTTTTAAACAGGAGTTACTTGGCTGGACTCAAATTTTTCCTTGGCTTTCTCTTCTGACTTGACTTAAACTCTTGTTTTCCCTAAAGATTGTATTTATTTAATTTTAGAGAAATGAGAAGGGTAGGAGATAGAAAAGGAGAGAAATGTTGATGTGCAAGACATACATCAACCAGTTGACCTGGCCTGCAACTCAGCAATGTGCCCTGACTTGGCATCAAACCAGCAACCTTTCTGTTCGTAGGCTGACACTCAACCCCCTGAGCCAAACCATCCAGGGCCAATTTAAACTCTTAACACAAATTATTTGGCTGGACCTTTTAGGATTATGGCACTTATTTTGTGGGGTATCTCTTCCCTGGCCAAGTTCAGAGGCTTTCTGTGTTCATGTTAGCATCTTTCCTTGCTTTGACCTTATTCTCACTGATTCAACACATATTCTTCTCATTTTGTATTTGAAATTATGGATATTGATTTTTGGTATTTACCTTAGATATAATGAATAGCTAATATTAATTTGAAGTAATTATTATGTGCTAATTATTACTCCATCTTGGTCTAAGTTGCGTAAAAGATAAAACTTAAGAAAGTGTTATTGTGCTCAAGCTTTACTAGCAGTATAATCTCAGAGCAGTATGCATGAGGAGAGAAGGAATGAAAAGGATCAAAAAGTAGGGGAAAGAACACAAAATGGCTGTAAGGAAAACCCAGCTGTATAGCTTATAAGGAAACCCAGCTGGCCCCCTAACTTCCCAAGTACAGGCCTTGGGGAAGCCAGCTGCACAACCACCCAAGAGTCTGTAGCAGGTGAGAGGGAATGGAGGCCTTGGCTTCCACCTGACTGGTGGCTTCAACAGCAGGTGCAGGTTCCACTCCAGTGACCTCATCTGTACTGCAACAGTGGATAAAAGGCAGATCAGAAAGGCAGTGAAAGCTCTGTTGCCACATTTCAGGTCTGGAAAAAATGCAAATGGATTGCTGTTGAATGGGAATGAAAATTTATTTTTAATGGTGGTGTTATGGAAAATTCCAAATAAAGAATTGAAGGTTAGATTGTCCTTGCCTAATGGTATTCAATAAGATTCAACAAGTATGTTTATTTACTAAGTTTGAATCCAGTGTAACTCCTGAAAAGACAAAATGTTTTTATAAGAAGATTTTGAACAAGCATGGAATTAAAACCATTTTTCAGATTATCCCGCTCTGAACTTTAAAAAGAGAATATGAAGTTTATGAGGGCAGGCTGTTCCTCCTGGGGAGTTTCCACTTCTTACTTACTGATACAAGAATCAGGTGGCTCTTATCCTTAAACCTCCGAGACATTTCTGTAAAAGAAAGAGAGTTCTAGTGCCTATAAATCCTCAAGCTGAGAATCTTCCCAGGGAGATCAATGAATCCATTGATAGCACTGTCTTAAGCATCTCTAAAACTGGTTCTTGCAGCAGTCTACACGTTGTTCACACTGGGATGCAGGTTCAGCACTCTATCAAAAACATGCTGTTACAAAAAGGCTTTCATAGACATTGCTTAGAAATGAGAGAGTATGAAACTCTTTTAACTTTATTTTTATTGGTTATACTATTACAGTTGTCCCCTCTTTTTCTCCCTTTGCTCAGCTTCACTCAGTCTCCCCCACCTACACTGGCTCCCCAACTGCCTCAGAGAATCCCCACACTATTTTCCATGTCAGTGGGTCATGCATATGTGTTTTGGCTAATCCTGTCACCTTCTTTCATCCAGTCCCCTCTCCCCCTACCCTCTTACAGCTGTTAGTCTGTTCCCTCTATCTATGCCTCTGTTTCTATTTTGTGCATTAGTTTATTTTGTTTATTAGATTCCACATGTAAGACCATATGGTGTTTGCTTTTCACTGATCAGCTTATTTCACTTAGCATAATAATCTTCAGGTCCAACCATGCTGTTGCAAAAGGTAAGATTTCCTTATTTTTTACTGCTGCATGGTTTCCACTGTTTTATCCACTGATCTATTGACAGACATTTGGAGAGTGAAACTGTTGTATGTGAAAATTGAGAGATTGGTTGCCTTTCATCTTTTCTTCCTTTGTCAGCAGAGACGATGAAGCTAAAGGATTGTGCACTCCTAGTCAGAAGAAAAAGGAAGCAAAGAAAGTAAGAAAACAAGAGTATAACGAAAAGCAAACAGACTTATGAAACAGGCTAAAAAGGCTACATCATCCCTAACTACTAGTGGTCCTCCAGTGAGAGACATTGGACACTACAAGCAATCGACTCCCCACTCAAGCCTGAGAAGAAAGAGACCTACAGAATAAAAACAAAAAATCAAGTGCAAGGTGAATTTGAAGAAGAAATTCTAGCCCTGGCTGGTGTGGCATATTGAAGTGAGCACCAGCCTGTGAACCAAAGGGTCACCTGTTTGATTCCCAGTCAGGGCACATGCCTGGGTTGCAAGCCATATCTCCAGTAGGGGGAATGTGAGTGGCAACCACACATTGATGTTTCTCTCTCATTCTCCCTCCTTTCCTTGCTCTAAAAATAAATAAATATTTTTAAAAGAAATTCCACTCAAGGTCTCAATAGAAAAAACTCTTACCAAAGAAAATATGGAGATACAAATACATGCCACAGGAAAGAAGTCTCCATAAAAAAGTCCTGGTCCTAACATACCTCACAGAAAGAAGTACAGGTCTTCCCAGCTTTGGAGACCAGAAAGCAGCAGCCCAAGACCGCAGGTAAAGATCTGTTAGGGAAATGCTAGAAAATACCAAAAGAAACTGGGTGTCAGCCTAGGTGCCAGTTAGGGCAGCAGCCGACCAGTAGCCTGCTCCCCGGTATCAAATAACACTTCCGCATTCTGCTTCTGCACTCTGCTTGTGCCGCATAGTCTTCCAGCCCGAGCGATAAGCTTCCCTCCTGAACGATAGAGTATATAAGTCCCCTGAATCCTTTGTTCGGGGCCCAGAATTTGGATAGTGCCTCCTCTGGGTCCATGCGCGTAATAAAGCCTCACTCTGTTAACCCAAATTGCACCAGAGTCATTATTTTCTGTAACATTTTGGTTCCGTGACCGGGAAACGACTCACCAGAGCAGGCTATTTGCCTCTGGTGAAGGCAGCCAGGGCTAACAGGGCAAGCCAGCAGCCGGAGGGAAGCACGTGCCCTGGTGATTTCGGGTCCTGGAAAGCTGTGGCTCACCTCCGCCTGGGGTTCCAAGCCTCTCTTCAACCCGGGCAGGCGGGGAAAGCTGACTGAGACTTGTCCAGAAGGTGCAGGATCGGTAAGTGCCCTGGGGACCAGCCCAAGACCAGGTCCACTTTTGTAGTGGAAAGAGAGGCTGATCACCTCTCAGGTCGCAGTGGCATCAGTCATCCGGATAAGGTTTCCCTTTCTCGGGGAGGGAATGTAATAACCCCTGAAAGCCTGTGAGTGTGGAAGAGTGTTACTGTGTTTGTGGCTCCACAGGCATCAGCCTACAGAGCATGAGTGGGCCCTAACCTGCGGTTCCTCAGTCTATCATATGGCATAATGGCTGGGAAGCTAACCCGGACTCTATGCGGGCAGCCTTAGTTAAGACAGACCTAAGTTCCTCGAGAGAAGAGAAGCCAAGCGGGTGAAACGGAAGTTCCCCCATCCTTGTTTGTCCATGCCGAATCAGATAACTAGCCATGAATGGAGGGCGGGGGAGGGCATCCTCCATTATAGACTGTATGCTCCAGAACTTTAGTTGGTCCCGGCGCCAAGACCCCTCCATGACTCCAGGACAATTGGAGACATTTTGCACATCAGAGTGGCCCACATTCAGAGTAGGCTGGCCCCCTAAGGGAACCCTCAACCTATTAATCATTCAGGTGGTCCACATAGTAGTTACCAGGAAGCCAGGCCACCCAGATCAGTACATCTATATAGATAGATGGCAGGAGTTAGCCCAGGACATGCCTCGATGGTTGCAGCAGTGTGCAGGCATGAACATTAGCCAGCTGGTTGAGGTGGCAAACAAAATTTTCAATAACCAAGAAGAGGCAAAGGAAAGAAAGGGCACCACAGGGTAGCCCAGGATCAATGTGCCTACTGCAAAGAGAGGGGACTGGGCTCCCTGAATTTTGGCCCCCATGAGCCCTTGGTCCATGCCACTGTGGAGGGCCAAACCCTCTCTTTCATGGTAGATACCAGCGCAGAACATTCGGTGGTGACCACCCCAATAGCACCCCTATGGGGGCGGGAGATCATAATTATAGGAGCCACCGGGCAGCCCAGCAGCCCCAAACCCTTCTGCCAAGCCCGCATTGTAGAGCTGGGAGGACATACTGTCCAACATGAGTTCCTCTACCTGCCAGAGTGCCCTGTACCATTGCTAGGGCGGGACTTACTCATGAAGCTCGGGGCACGGATCACTTTCCAGCCCACTGGAGAAGCTCACCTGCAAGTCGGGGTCCTGAGCATGCTAGCAGTAGTGCTTCCCTGAGAAGAAGAATACCGCCTTTACTTAGGGGAGCCCAAGGGAGAGGGCGAGTCAGAACTAAAGGCCCAGTTGCGCAGAGACTATTGCGGGGTTTGGGCAGAAGACAATCTGCCCGGACCGGCAAAGAACTGTCCTCCTGTAGTTATAGAACTGAGACCCGAGGCCAAACCCCGTCAGATGTGGCAGTTCCCCCTCTTCCAAGAGGCCAAGCTAGGGGTAGCTGAAGTTATCCAGAGGCATCTGTGCGACGGAAACCTGGTCCCCTGCCAGTCTCCCTGGAACACCCCTTTTCTGCCAGTTAAGAAGCCAGATGGGAGCGGATACCAGCCAGTCCAGGACCTAAGGGCAGTAAATGAGGTCACCATTAGTCTGCATCCTGTTTTGCCGAACCGAACCCGTACACCCTCTTGAGCCAGCTCCCCCGGAAGCGGCCTGGTTTACGTGCCTTGATTTGAAGGACGCTTTCTTTTGCATCCCGGTGGCACCTGTGAGCCAGCCGATTTTTGCATTCGAATAGGAAGATCCACACACTGGCACTAAGATACAATTAACATGGACCAGGTTGCCACAAGGGTTCAAAAACTCTCCCACTCTATTTGGTGAAGCACTAGCAAAGGACTTAAAGCCATTTATTGACCAGGAAGCTGACCTTACATTGCTATAGTATGTAGATGACCTCCTCCTAGCAGCCCCCACCTGAGAGCTGTGCTGGGAAGGGACCTGCGCCTTGTTAGTGCTATTGATTGATCATGGTTACCGAGTGTCATGGAAAAAGGCCCAAACCTGACAAAAACAAATAAGATACTTGGGGTTTCTCATATCACAAGGTAAAAGAGCTCTGGGTACAGAAAAGAAGAGCATCATCACCCAGTTCCCTGTCCCCTCAGCTCGAAAGGAGCTAGGAGAATTTCTCAGAGTGGCGGGATTCTGCCAAATCTGGATCTCAGGGTTTGCAGCCCTTGCTAAGCACCTCTACCAAGTCTTAAAGGGCCCAGACACGAAGCCTCTAGAGTGGGGATTGGAAAAAGGAAAAGCCTTCCAAGACATAAAAGAACACCTTAGCTGTGCCCCCGCTCTAGGACTGCCAGACCCCTCCCGGCCCTTTGACCTCTTTACCCATGAGAAAGGGAAAATAGCCCTTGGAGTTCTAACCCAGCCTTTAGGACCTTGGCACAAGCCTGTAGCCTATCTGTCCAAGCATCTAGACTAGAAAACATTGCAGCAGGATGGCCCCCTTGCTTGAGGGCGATAGCAGCTGCAGTAATCCTCCTACAGCAGGCAGATAAGCTTAGACCTTGGGACAGGAGATTAGCCTTCATGTACCATGTGCTGTAACCAGTCTCCTAGCTGGACAAGGACACAGATGGCTCTGGTTCTGAAGGTCTTTAATGGAGGTTCAAGGGTGACCACCTGACTTATACAGTGTTTGCAAGGTCTAAGCTTTAGGAAAACTGCAAGATGTGACTGCAAATTTAGGGACTTTTAGTGGAAGGTACCAGAAGTGCTAGGGATATTTTTGCTGCCACATACTAAGTTTAAGTATAGTCCTTCCCAGTGTGGGAAAGAAACTAGGATTAAAAGTGAATAATGGTTAAATCTGGAATTGTAAGAACATGTACAAAGGATGTGAAAGTTTTAAACCTGGAAAAAAGGAAACCTCAACTGCTCTTTTTCTGGCATTATGGGAATGTGGTTTCAGTAGGGTATTGTTTCTGATCAGAATCCTGTATCTGTAAGACCTAATTTAAGGTTGCCTGCAAACTGTTGGGGAGAATGCCCTTGCCACTTGGGACTCAGGAAGGGTCATTTTGGGCTGAGGTGTTTCAGCCTGAGGTGAAAGAGCATGTCTCTGCGAGTCACCAATGGATGCATTGGTTCAAGAGAATGCCTCTACCTGTGTATTGTTTCAGATTTTGCTCTGTATCTGTTCTGAAAAGGAAATTGAGGATTCTGGGGAAGGTTGAAACTTCACAATCTGTAGGAAAGTGAACAAGGAAAAGGAAGATTAGAAGGTTTGTGAACATTGCAGAAGATTTGTGGGAAACTGTAAAGATAAATGGAAAAGTGAAAGTTTTGGGAAGGAATTATGTGGTGTTAGTAATGGAATGTATGTCATGGTGATGCAATTTTGGTGATATTAGAAGGAAAAGGATTTTCCTTCACACTTTGTATTTTTCTCCCTACCTGATCCCTCCAGAATTTGGCATTCTGAAGGAGTGGTTGATGACATAAGGTTTCTTTGCACAAAACCAATAAGACTAGTCATTAATAGTGCTTTTGTTAACCAAGACTTTAACTGGAATGTCATGCCTGAAGGAGGAATGTATGGGTTCTGGTTGTCACCAGAAAGCCCTGAGGAACTGGGATTGACTTGCAAAGCTAGCGAAAGCCCACAAGAAAAAAGCCTGGTACTTTGGTTGGTTGAGCGGTTCATGCCAGTCTTTCCAGGAAAGGAATGAAGGTTGCTTTCCTGAAAGATGGCTAAAAAGGAACCTGTAGGTGCAACGGAAGGCTCAAGGATTTGAGTGCAAGACTGGTACAGGCGGAGCCAGATGGCAGCTGTGTGGCTCTGCTTCTGTGCCCCGAGGGGCGGACTGAGAAGTCAATCTAAGGGTTCCCTGTGTGAGTTCCAGCAAAGCAGACTTAAAGATCATAGGTGATCTAGGCTGCTCTTGGTGTGTTTATGCAAACAAATAGTCAAAATTAAAAGCAGGACCCAAAGTAGTCCCTGTAATAACAATGACGGTGATTTTAAGGGGAAAAATTGTGGTTTAAGGAAAATCACAAAGCTCAGTATCAGGCATCAGAATGGTGCAGTTAACTGTCTTGAAAGTTTGCTTTCATTTGAAAGTTGAAACTGGGTTTGTTATATCACCAAGGATGTGCAATTACAGGCATGAAGAACCTTGCAACTGAATGTCTTCCCAAAAGACTGTCTCACAGCCACAGAGACTGTTTTGGGGATTGCTGCATGAATTAACCTGTGTGTTCTTCTGTTTTCATAAGGTGCATGCCTATGACCTCGTTACCTGGGTGATTGGTTGCACTATAGGCCTCACTTGAGAAGCCCATCTTCATCGCCATCCCATGAGGCTCAACGGTTTGGCTGAACTAAGTGGTTGGGTTGGTGAAGGGTTGGGGTGGTCTGTGGGCTTCACTTTAGAACTAATTTGCCCTTCTCTGTCTTGATGGCTTGGACAGAAAGGGCCCCAATATCTGAAAGGAGGGAAATCCCAATATAGTCCCCTCAGCCTGAGTGAAGTATACTGGGCCACCAGAGTTTTAGATAAGTGTAACATGCCTTGTATACCTTCCTCCAGATAAGCCATTTCTTTACCTAAGATCCTGCCTTGGTCATTTAGTGGTTATGATTTAATTGTGCTTCCAACTCTCTTTCCAAATCTATCTCCTCCAGAATATGACCTGACCAGAATGCCAACTGTTCAGTAATGCCAGCCTTTGGACACCAAGCCTGAGACTTCCTGGTGACTGCCAACTGACCAGGATTCTGTAAAGTCCTTCCGCTTACAGGAAGGACTCCCTCTGTGCTGCACCCCTCCCTTTCAGGGCACCCCTGACCCAAGGGTAGGTAGGACAACGTCCATGTCCAGCTGGAACTAGTTACAAGAAGATGAGACCTTCGTCCATTGTCCTTTATATGATTATAAACTTTGCCAGAGGGAGGAGAATCTATGCGGTTTCACCAGAGTACAGACCCCTGCAGCTTTGGTGAAGAGGGAGAGCCACATGGCTTTGCCAGAGTGGGGACCCCTTCCCCACAGCTTTGATAGAAGAAAATATCCACAAACTCCAGGATATCTAGAACAAGATTAAGAACCAGGACCAACCTTGGGCATCCACCCCTTGGTGGCAATCTGTCATGTATTCAGTTTTAGCCCCAGTCTTAGGGCCCCTACTCATCCTTTTCCTTGTCATATCCCTAGGACCTTGCTTACTCCGCACCCTTACCCAACAGATCGAGAGCACAGTAACCCATAGGGCCACAGCCAAACTGCTGTCCCTCCAGCAGTATCACTACCGGAGACTCCTGTGTGAACCTCAGGACCCCGTCCAGGACCAGGGTGCATATAGTGATGCTAGAACAGCTGATACCCCTGTTTAGCATCAAAAGGTGGGAATGTTAGGGGAATGCTAGAAAATACCAAAAGAAACTGGGTGGCAGGTTAGGGCAGCAACCAACCCGTAGCTTGCTCCCAGGTATAAAATATCATTTCTGCATTCTGCTTCTGCACTCTGCTTACGCTGTAGGCCTCCAGCATGAGGGATAAGCTTCCCTCCTGAATGATAGAGTGTATAAGTGCCCTGAATCCATTGTTCAGGGCCCAGAATTTGGAGACTGCCTTCTCTGGGTCTGCGCAGATAACAAAGCCTCACTCCATTACCCTGAATCATGCCAGAGTCATTATTTTCCATATTATTTTCCATAACAGATCCAGAGAAGAAGCCAAGAATCAAAGAAGAGGTGGGGAAGAAAACTCACCATTAGGGGAAAAAGACCGAGAATAGACACCCAAAAAACTAGAGTCCTAGTTCTAATAAATCTGTAAGAAAAGCTCCCCACACTCCCAAACAATGGCCAAAAACCCACAAAGTGCCTTAGTGGACCTAAACTCATTGACTTAATCAGGAGCAAGCATCGGAGCTTCCTGGAGAGCTTTTGAAAAATACCTGGGTCCTGACCCTGTAGCAACCTTCTCTAGGAGTTAGGGATGTTACACACCTGGTATTCACAAGAACTTAAAGTTAAATCTATGCAGTGTGACTTTAGCTCTGGACTCCTCTTCTATATCACCTGTTTTTAGTAAGATTCTGTGGAAATAAGATGGAAAAATCTCTATCTGCTGATATTTAATATTAGCTTAATTTCAATCAGTCTCATAAGTAGATATATAGGCATATCATCAGTATTGATATTGCTACCAAAAAATAAAATCAAGATTTCTTCTGAACTATATTGCCTTTCCTAGTCCATATTATTATAAATGTTGATTTCTCACTGAAATTCTTATAAAATATATTCATGATTCTTTTTTCCCTTTTCCAATGAAAGTATTAAAACCTCAGACAAGTATGTCCAAAGTCAGCATTAGACTCTTCCATTCATCAAAACTTCATTT
>PVKU01009287.1:37500-63333 GCA_004027475.1 Anoura caudifer
AATTCATAGGACTACGTTATCAAAGAGTTAGTAATTAAAAAAAGTTTGATTGAAAATGTTGTGGGGCCATAATCCATTAAATTATTACTAATATATGCTCATCTTCTTGCAAGTTACATATTACTGTATCTCTAAGACATATAATCACAATAGGTGAACTAATGCAAATATAATCAGAACATTTAAGTTAAAGCACATTTTAATGAAAATTTCTCTTAGATGTATTGACATGGAAAATTGTCAATAGCCATTTCTCTTCAAATATAACTCCTTGAACTTCATTAGATGATTGTGGGACATTACTTGATAGTGAAAATAGTGATGGCTCACAGTTTCCACCATTGTCTTATGTACTTTAGGTGCTTCATTTAATCCTGATAACCAATCTCTCTACACCAATAGTGTGGTACTATTTGGGTCCTTATCTTACAGATCAGAAAATAACAAGTTCAAATACAGTAAAAAACTGTCTGAGGTGCCCTGGACAGGTAGTTCAGTTGGTTCCAACATGCTTCTCATATGCCAAGGTTGTGCGTTTGATCAACAGTTAGGGCACATACACCAATCAACCAAAGAATGCATAAATAAGTGGAAAAGCAAATCAATATGTCTCTCCCTGTCTCCCTGTCTCTCTCTCTCTTTCTCTTTCCTAATACACCCTCTCCCTTTCTCCAATAAATAAATAAAAATAAAGAAATAAAACTTGTTGAGGTAACAAAAAAAGTGGCAAGGCTGTATTTCAAAAGAGTCCAAATTTCTTTGTAAACTCCATGTTATTTAATCTTAGAGATAAATACTATATAACCTTTAGTATTTATCTGTTGCATATTTGCTAATAAAATGAATTATTTGAAGTGTGTGTGCAATAAAAGTTTATAATGTTAACTACCCAAGGTAGGTATTTAAATGCCTGAATGTGTATACCACGTGATCTCAAAACAATGAATCTGATTTGATTACTTTACCTCTGTATCTATTATACAAAGGAGGAATAGCAGTTTAAGGTTGCTTTACATAGTATAAAAGTTCAAGGAAATAATTTAAGCAAGTCAAGAAAAGAATCCAAATGTGTTTTAAATTATCTATGGCTGGTAAGCAAAACACATGCAAAATAGAATCAATATGGTTGAGTAATAATTCTGAGGTAGTTGAACACTACTTTCACGTATTTTTATTAGGAAATTTTCTCAGACATCCAGACATTTTCTAGAAATCAGTGAAATCCTGAATGCTTCTCTTCTTAAGTGGAACTATATGTAGGACATAGCTTTGGGGGGCTACTAAGAGTGACACTACCTTCATTCAGCTATATTTACAAGGCTTTCTTTTAATTAAGTGTGGGTTAGTACCTGGTGGTTGAGAAACAAAAACTATTTTTGGCTAATTTTTACTAAGTATGTATTTCTTCTGCAGTGCAAGCTAAAAGAGAACAAAATGAGTATGAACATTGGAATAACCCCGTGTAGAATTGGAAAGACACCTTTTCTAGTCACTTCATAATAAAATAAAGGTAAATGACATTCTGGCACTGTCTGCAATGCATTTGGCAATCGCAGTTTGCCATCAAATTTCAGAGCTTACTGCAAAATGAAGCATTAATTTAATTTTAAATACTAGAAAACTGTGAAATTGATTCATTTGCTAACTCTAAAAGTATAAAAATATAAAAATCACTTCTAATCATAATACATAGCATTTAAATATACTCCATTTGTGTAATTATATTGGGGCCAGCTGATATTTAAAGCTTTATGAGATATTTCTTTATTTTATACAGGAAATTGATTTTGTTTAAATCTTTCTTTTTTTAAATATTTTATTTATTTTATCTTTAGAGGGGAAGGGAAGGAGAGAGGGAGACAAATATCAATGTGTGGTTGCCTCTCGTGTGTCCCCTGCTGGGAACTGGCCTACAACCCAGGCATGTGCCCTGACTGGGAATTGAACCTCGATCCTTTGGTTTGCAGGTCCGCGCTCAATCCACCGAGCTACACCAGCCAGGCTTAAATCTTTCTTTCTTCTTTGGAGTTTTCACTATGTGGGCATTTGCTTTATTTTAAAATTAGGCTTCAAAAGAAATTAATGATAAATTAATAATAAATAAAATATAGTTTGAACTTTACTGTGTACCTTAGGTAAAGTCACCTCTTTCTTTTGTACCAATAAGAGGTAAGTTTTTTTATGATGACTTTCGGTACAGTCTGTGGGAACCTCAACCAAAATGTTGCCTGATATGGGGAATGAGAGATTGAAAGCATTTTATTGGACAAATGATGATGAAAGAAATTAGTTTTTAAAATGTTTTATTTTGCAGACATTATGGTCCTCAAAAAGGATAAAATTGTTTTCATAGTTGCCAAGAACTGAGATTCAAACCATGAAAACCCATTGCCAGTTCTAATTTTATCTAGCTTACATTAGAACAAAAACAAAAGAACAAACATGCCTACAAAAGTTTTACTTATACCATGAACAATGTTAGAAAAACAGTCTGATAAAAATGGAAAATAAAGAAAGTCATTATCAGCTTGGCAGGCTTTACAGAAAAAAAGCTTGACCTTGCAAAGTCAATTTAGATAAGTTTTGGTTCATATAAGAAAGTATTTAGTAGTTATCTAGCAAAATTTGATAATATCTAGCAAAAAGTTTATAAGTTTTTAATTTCTAGTTAACAAGTTTGAGTACTTTAAGCCAATCTCTTGTCCTTATTTTTTCTTGTAAATTTTCCAGATATAACTACAAATTATCAGGGTAATGAAGACAAAATTAAAGGTATGATCTCAGTCATCTTGACAGAAGAATTAAACAATGCTGCTTGGAGGTTCTCATAAAACTCTCATTGAATACAGACAGTCTCCATATATCACCACTGTAATGTGTTTATAGCATATGTACTTCATGATAAATAACTCTACCTCTTGATAAAAATTTGCATACTAAATGTGATGGATACATTTTAATTCTGTACATGTAATACATTGCAAGTGTAAAAATTAAGCTGATTTTATATGATTTTATTTTTTAATTTAGGCAATAAAATTTAACATCCACTATTTGGGAAATATATAATGAATATGCATCAAAAATTGTTAGCAGAAAAAATACAGTCAAATTATTATCATTGAAAAAATAGTTCTTGTGATGTCACAAGTAAAATATTTTCTGAAACTCTCACAGGAGGTTGTGGCTCCATGGTGATCTTAACTGATGATATAAAATTAAGGGATTACTCCTCCTGACTTCCCAATGTCCCATATGCATCTGTCTCACCATGAAAAATCTCAACCTTGTCTTCAGTAGAGACAACATAAAAACCAGTGTCCAGAATTTCTGCTCCATATTAAAGTACAGTCCAGCATCCACTAAGTCCATCTTAGTGTGTGTTGATAGCTGCAGTCCATTGCTTTCCTGTGGTATCAGGCTCCCTCATGGAGCCTGAGAATGGAGCCCAAGTATGGAGCCCATATGTCCACGGGCTACTTGGCTATGGAGAGAGGATGCCTGAGTGCATGGTGTGAGTGCATGTCACAAGTAAGAGAGAGCAAGAAAGAGAAAGAGAGCTTAGTCTTTATGGAACCCACACTGTTTGCTACAGCCCAGTAGCTACTAGACCTACATGTTCATGTGCTCCAAGGTGAGAAAGGTGCACAAACAAGGGAGAGAGAGGGAGAACATGCTTCTTTGCTTCCCTGGGATTATATTAACTTGGACTTGAAAAAGACCAGACGTTTTTTCATGGCTTTTGAAAAAAAAAAAAAAAGGTTTTCCCAGGCTTTCATGGGCTTTGGATGGGTTAACCTCCCAACCCGTCCCTTCTTTCCCCGGGCTACATTGACAGGCCTCTTTGGTCAAACACCTCCCCTTGTACCATTTTGACTTCTATTGCACATATGCCTGCCTTCCCCTCATCCTACCTGGCAATCAGTTACCAGAGTGGGTAGGAGAGGAGTGTTAACACCCAACGGCAGAGCACAATGCTATGGTCCCCTGGAATGTGAAAAGCTGTAGCTTCCTGGTAAAGGAAACAGGCTTCTGCTTCCCAGTTAATTAAGCTCAATGTCTAGTTCCTTTTGCTCCCTTTTCAAGCCAAATGCTTATGATATCAAAATGGTATAATTCTCACTTGAAGAGTTTTTAGTCTGTGCTCTAAAATAATAATCTCAATATTTCAGATGTAGTTTTCAATGGACTAGAATGGTCACTGAAAAGAATCAATCAGAGAAAGAAATAATTGGAGATCTTTCTGTTTTTCAAGCTTTGTAGTAAATTATCTGAAAAACAATAGTGTTATGTACATAGAATTTGCACAACCAAGGGTGATTTTGTGTGTGTGTGTAGAGAGAGAGAGACTGAATTGGAAATATGTAGAGGACATAGCATTGCAAAATGTGATAACTTTTGAGTAAAACAACATTTTATCTTTGTTCTAGCCCTATCAAGCTAAGGATGCACTAGATGTTTGACAAGCCACTTACTCTCTCTGACTTGTTTTGCATACCTGTGCAATAAAAGATATAAATGCTTGCCATATAGAGTGATTTTTTCCCTC
Source organism: Anoura caudifer (assembly GCA_004027475.1). Classification (NCBI taxonomy): domain Eukaryota; kingdom Metazoa; phylum Chordata; class Mammalia; order Chiroptera; family Phyllostomidae; genus Anoura; species Anoura caudifer. Next base: position 42,050 of record PVKU01009287.1, read on the forward strand.
ATTGCACATAACCTGCTAGGTTTGGGGACAATCAACACAGTTAACCTTACTATTTTCCTGGCATAGCTGAGGATCCTTTACAGATTATTTTCTCTGTGGTCCAACCAAGAGGGTATCATTTCATTTTACCTTTTTAAGGAACTACTATAAAGGACACATGGACAAAACCAAGGGGAAGGATGGAAGGAAGGGAAAGATGTGGGTTTGGCTGAGGTGGTGGGGAGTGGTGGGGAGAAAATGCAGACAACTGTAATTGAACAACAATAAAGTAATTTAAAAAAGAGTAAGGGAAGGGTGTTACAGGTCTAGAGAACAGCAGGTATGGAGGGTCTGGAGTGGGAAGCAGTGGGGTGTCTTCCAGGAGCTGCCTCTCGGTGGGACAGTGGCCTGACATGAGGATGTAGAGATCATTCTGAAGGTGGTGTGTGCCCTCTGAGAATTTTTCTAACTACATCTATGCACTCAGAGGTGTTCATATAAAAATAGAGTACACAGCAAATACCTTCCCAAGCCTGAAAAAAAAAAAAAACCTGTGTTTATTTATTTTTAGAGAGAAGGGAAGGAAGGGAGAAAGAGATGGAAAGAAACATCAATGTGAGAAACAGAAATTCTTTCACCAACTGGGGATCAAACCCACAACCCAGGCATGAGCCCTGGCTGGGAATGAAAATGGTGACCTTTCCCAGTACAGGGCCATGCCCAACCAACTAACCACACTGGTAGGGGCTTCATTTCACTTTAGTGTGAAATGATCGAGAAGAAGCAAAATCTCCTCCTCTTTTCTCTAGCTGCAGTATTCACTCAGCCTCCACCATAACTATGATTGCATAGGAAGTGAATTGTAGGCAGTGATAGGCATTGAACTTCACTGCTTTTAATTCCCAAGAAGGATAGTTTGCTGGAGGAGGACTTTCTTTTGAATGTTCCCTTCACACTGAGTAGGTTCTCCTCTCTCAGCTTTCTTCTTAGACTCTTTCTACCCCTCTCTTCTTGTTATTCAGACTGACTAGCCCCCTATAAAAACTTCACACTGCTAATATAAGGGTGTCTTCAGTTTTGGTTCGTTCCTAAGTCCCCAGTATTGAGCATCCCAGACATCAGTCTAGAAAGCAAAGATTCTTGCACTGTCTGAACACAGTCTCACTGAACTAGAATTCAAGTTGTCCAATCATTAGATGTGAGAAATGTGGGCCTGCTGGTACCCTTACTCAGTGAGTCATTGAGACACTATTAGACACAAAGGCACAGTATTTGAAAAACTTAACTTTTCTTAAGTCAATAAACCCTTTTGGACAAACAGGCACCCATTTTCAGGTGAAAATTTTTCATTTATCATTTGGAGACTTAGTCATGTCAAGTGCACACACTTAGAAACAAAATTAAATTGCTCTTATGGTGGTACCAGATCCTGGTCAGTTTTATTTAGTCTGCACTTTCCCTTGCCCATCGAGGGTGGGAGAATGTCAGTTTATCTAGCCACTATTGTAGGGTGCAATCACACATGAATGAATGAAAAAGTATTGATCAGATGAGATATTGTTATTGTAGAAATAAGGCTAGTTTTCCACGTATTTCCTCAAATCTAAGATGCCATCATTGTATAATATACATCATTGTTACATTAACCAGTAAGACAGAAATACAATGCTGCCATTAACTCTGATAAAACAGTGATTTTAAAATGTATCCCACTTTTAGAATTGTTGAAATAAAATAAACTATGCATCTTGGAATGTATGAAAGATAGCAAATAAGAAAATTACACATTTACTCAAGGGATAATATCGAAGTAAACCTAAATGGGATATGAGCATCATTTCCTAAAATGTAACACAATAAATTATTGCAACATAATATAAAATAGAGTTTATTTAAATATTACAGTTGAGTTCCCATAGTTCTTTCAGGCTTTCTTTCCAGGGCTGGCTAAGTAATTTGTATAGAATACAAATGTAAGTTTTTTCCACCCTAAGTACCTTTGTCTTAACTTTTTTTCCTGAGATAAGCTTAGCTTTGTTTTTAAAACACCTTAAACTTATAAAAAGGGTTTTTGTGTGTGTTAAGTAAGAAAAAAGAGGCATGGTGTGTGTGTACATGAATATGTTTTAGGGAGTCAAGGCATTAATAAGACCATAATGAAGCAATGTTTTCTGTTTGCACCTGCTTACTTAATAAGCTACATGGTCAGAAGCAGCCCTTACAGTAGTATTTTCCTTAGTGCTTATTACTGATTTGCATCCACTCTGGGGTCTGCAGTTACTACTGTATAGATAATTAAGAATAATTCTACTATGTTATCCCTGAGGATACTAATGTAGTATAGATAAGAATCATAAGTTACAATTTTTACAAATCATTGTAAAATGAAAGTAGAAAAAGAACTTCAAGTAGCATGGCTATGGATTAACTGGAGAATATTAAACACGTTTGGAATTTTAAGGATGGTTTTAAAAATAAGTATTTAGACAACATCATTCATTTTCTCAAGAATGTTATGTTTCTTTAGAGATAAATGAATATCTTATGTTTTATTTTCCTTATTTTTCAAATGAGAAAAATAATTTCATCTCTATTTAGGCTATCACCCATCTTCAATATTGAAAACATCCTCACTAGTTTGTTTGAAACCATTAAACATATAGTGAAATATTTTTACCCTAAGAAGTGAATATTAGCTGGATGTTTGGGATCATGTGTTTGTGAGTTCACGGAATCCTAGCCTGGCTTTTAATTTACTACAGATTCAGAAATATATGTGCCATGTGACCTATACGCCCAAGCTCAACAGACCGGTGTTTAAGAAAAAGCACAGGAAGTGACTCAAAGAAGAAAACTCGGACACCTGTCTGGGTCACTGTTGACCCATCACGCTTAACTAAATTTTCAGTGATCTCTGACCCCAATTTCTACAGTTCCACAGGGATTTATATCTTTCATCTCACAAATCCTACTCCTGCTTTGAATTAATGAAACAAAAATCAACTTCATTATCTGATGAAATGAGGAACTAGAACCATTGAGACAATTGTTTTATTGTATTGACAAATTATCCTGTTAACAACTGGCTACTACAAAAGCAATTAAAATATTGGCTGAGAAATTAGATTATGGTTGGATAAATAGAAGTGGGAATTAAATTGTGAGTTAATAGGTTTTTAAAGTATCATTCATAAATTAACAACAACCAGATGAAAACTAGAAATTTGTGTTTAAAATAAGAAGTCCATATTATAAGTGAGCATATGGAGCTGTTCAGTACTTAGTTTCATTTTATTTATATTGATGTAATTCTCAGTACATACATGAATATCAATGTTTTACTACCTGCAATATACATTTCTAAATATTTCATTTCTAATGATTCCATACTATTTGATAAACTACCTTGTAAAATATTTAATATGTGAAATTAAAAAAATCAGATCTTTAAACCTTTGGCCATAAAACTATGATTCATTCCTTTGCTTACTTACTTCAGTGACTGCTTATTCATTTAGAATATTGAGATACACTCCATAGTCAAGGAACTTTAAGAATGAGTAATATTATGACCTTAGGAATCAAAAAGAATTAATGTCTTTTGGCAGAAGGAAAGTTTTACTTTCTAAAATCAATGATCTCTTGACATTTATTTCTGCCCTCTAAATACCCTTCTTAAACTATACTTTAAGCAAAAGTAAGTAGAATTAAGTATGTTCTCTAAAGTCAACATTGTGCTTTATATGTTTAAGAATAGTTTAATAGAACCTGAAAGTATACATTAGGAAAAAAAAATTAAAAACCCTTCAGTGAGAGACAATGAAATATTCAGGGTAAAACTACATTTCTTCCAAAGTATTTAATTTTTAATGCCATTAAAATTATCAAACAACTAGGTACATGTTGCTTTGGAGAGTGAAGGAAATTAATTTGACTTAGTTCCTGATGCATTATACATGAAAGTAACTTAGAAATATATAACCTTAAAATTTAAAAGAGAAGAAAGGATAATTTTGCCACTGAGTATGTGCTAATAGGTTCATAAATTGTCAGTATGTTATCTTTGGCTATAAATAGGATTGCTGATTGCAGAAAGCAGACATTTGTCTAAATGGTACCTGATCTCTGTCATTCAAATAAGTAATAGATTTTTTTTCTCTTGAGAGATATCATCAATCAGTTTTGAAGAAAGAATGTTGATAATCAAGTAAAAGAACAATTTATAAATAAGGAATGATAAAAAGGGAAGGTAGAACAATTGTACTCCATTGTATCTCTGAATAGGTCTGTTTCACTCCCAAGAGTATGGGAACACTAAATTGAATTTAAAAAGTAACAATGAAATGCATAGAAATAAGGAGACCCAGAAACTACAAGGTGATGTGCAACCCAAATCCATGCTACAGCTTATAAACCTAAAATAACCACAATAAAACTGATTGTTAATATATAATGCATCTGATTAATACTTTCTAATTGTATACACAGTGCTTCTACACATATCCTTTTCTGGTTCTTTCAAAAACTTCCTTTCCTTTGTTTCATAAGTCTGAAATTATTATCTAAGCAAATATTTAGATATTTGGTTTTCTAATAATTTTATAGGATTATTAATATAGAAGAGGCATCCTATCACCTTCTTTGAACTCTATTCTAACTATTGCCCTTTAGCCAGGCTGGGTGGTTAGCTAATTGATGTCTGATTCCCATGAACTCTATGTGATATATTATGTTGCTCTCCATCAATGTCCTCTCCTCTTCAGCATATGTCTAAGTGCTACCTGCTTTTTAAGTCTAACTCATATTCCATTTCTACCATTAAACCATGTGATGACTTGGCTCTCACTTCTTACAGTTACCCTAGCAATTGAAATCTATGCATCTCTTCTGAAGTTCACATAACTATGCCATACAGAAAAAGCACAAGAATCCCAGAAAAGTCCTTTGCAGTTTGAAGATAAAGTTGGAAGAGGTTGTCATTTAAATGAATCCACCATCTTAGAGGAGAATATGTGATTCTGGAAAGGCCCAGGCTAAGTGGTTAGGCTGAACCAAAGTTGACATAATTATAATAAAAAACAGTGAAAATGGAGTATTGATCTAAATGTATTACTTGCAAGGAACTGTAGTAATGGCAAGTTGATTGGGAAGTCTCAAGGACCACTAGGATCCTAGCTGATATAAAGAAACCTCCTATACATACAAAAACAAACTCTAGCTTTCAGGAATGAAGGCCTGATTTGAGTCTTCAATGATAATCCATTGTCCAGTTCCAAAAGCTGAATTTGTGGTCTAGAGTTTCTTGAATGACAATCAGCTACACTTAAATAGTGACTCACTGTAAGACAACAAAATAGTATAAATCCGTTTTCTAGCCTCAGACTCTTGTAGCTATGTCCCAGTTGTATTTGGGAATGGAGAATATAGGAATATATCTAGAATTTTGAGCACTTGCTCTAAATTAACACTAATTTCTGGGTACTTAGAATACATCTGTGGTTCCCTGGTCATAATGGGGACTTCTGGATGTCATGTGGTAGAAGTTTGACCCATATCATCATAAGGTTGGTGTACCTCTTGCATATAGATTTGGAAGGAACATTCCTAACAATTGACAAAAAGCCCACTTTGGTTCCAAGTCCCATAGAATGAGGGCCTATTACAGAGGAAGTGGTGAAAGTGAAGCCTCTTAAATCACCCCTAACAATGCAATATATTTAAATCAGTAGTAGCCCAAGCTAGTGTGGCTCAGTGGATTGAGTGCCAGCCTGAGAACCAAAGGGTCACTGTTGGATTCCTAGTCAGGGGACATGCCTGGGTTGCAGGCCAGGTCCCCAGTAGGGGACACACGAGAGGCAACCACACATTGATGTTTCTCTTCTTCTCTTTCTCCTTCCCTTCCCCTCTCTGTAAATAAATAAACAAGTAAATAAATGAATAAATTAAAAAAAAATCAGTAGTATAAATCTTGGGTTATTTATGATTTAGTGCTATACTCATAGACTTGGATGCAGGGGTAGAAATTTATCTAACATTGATTTTTAACTGGGCTTCTTGACCAGAGCTGATAACAAGTGAGTCTTGTATTAAAGAAAAAAATAGCCCTGGCTGGTGTGGCTTAGTGGATTGAAAGCTGGCCTGTAAACCAAAGGGTTGCCCATTCAATTTTTAGTCAAGGCACGTGCCTGGGTTGTGGGCCAGGTCCCCAGTAAGGGACACATGAGAGGAGGCCACACATGGTTATTTCTCTCCCTCTCTTCCTGTCTAAAAATAAATAAATAAAATCTTTAAAAAACACAGTGAGGACTCAAATTTTAGTACCTATTCAAGACAGAGTCCCTTTCTTGGAGAAAATAAACCCTGTCCCAGAACTATTATTATTTATCCCATTAAACAAAGAATATCAGTCAGCATAGCCTTTTACCTGAGGTACAATGCCTGACATGAATTTTGGAGACAATCCATGTTTTATTAGGTGTGCTGCTTGCACCCATTTATGGAATAACTTGTAACAGTGTCAGCTTTGAATGACACTCAAAGAACCTCCTTTAGTTCTAGGCTTTAGTTCATTAATTTAAATCACTTTGAATTATTACCCCCCCAAATTCAACAATACTTTATGTTTTGAAGGAGAATCTTGTCCTCCTTGTAAGATAAGCATTTCCTTCTAGAGAAAGAATTCCTGGCTTTGCTAATGGGCCCTGGTACAGATTGATTTTCTGGCCCTTTATGTCAGGAGGTCATGTTACCTGAGTTTGTCTTCATAAAACAGCACTCTTTTATCCAATGAATTTTAGTGGTGGACATTTCCTTAACCTCCATAACTGAATAGAAGTGATATAAACAAGGCTGTTCTCAAACACATCCTGACAGCATAAGTAAATTGCCTGAAAATGTGATTATTCTCTTAGACACTACTCCTAATTCTCATCTGCAGAAGTGGAACTATGGGGATTTTTATGAATAGTTACTTGATGAAATAAAACCAATCACAACTGCCCAGCTTAATTCACATTTTAAATAATAGAAGTGAATTATTGCACTAGTTAAAATCATTTTTAAGAGATCTACAAAGGACCAGGAAGAAGACAAATCTTCCCATTGGACAAAATTTTGAGCAGGATATCTGGTGATCTATGATGCATTTTGCCTAATGTTTTCACCTAATATTAGAGACCTGAAAGATGTTAAGATTAAAGGATTGGCGACAAGGAAGTCTGAGCTTTCCTAACTAGCAGATAGGTATCTCAAAGAAAAATTCAGGAAATTTGAAGTCTGTCCTGAAAGTATACAGCCATGTAACATGAAAAATAGAGATGTTTACTGAAGAGGATGCAAGAAACATTGTACGTGGGGCAATGACACCTTAGTCCCCTTCAAAGTAGGTACCTTGGGGCCTCACACAGTTCTCCCACCACCATCAGCTACCCTGTCATATTTTCCTGAATCTCATCAATGATCTGAAATCTCTCTTTTTTTTTTTTTCAAAGGTGATTTTAGTTTTGGGAAAAGCCAGAAGTCACAGGGTCCTAAATCTGGGCTGTGGAGGGGCTCAGTCACCTGGGTGATTTGATGTTTTGCCAAAATAACTCTGCATGAGACATGATGCATGAGCAAGTACATTGCCATGTTGAAGCTGCCAACCACCAGTTACCCATAGCTGTGGTCTTCTGAATCATCCAAGTAGTTTCCATGGAGAAATGTTCAAGCTTAACACAAAATCTGATGTAGATTAACTGCTCTATTCATTCAATCATTTTGAATGTGACACCCACACAGTATACATGTTCACTCAACAGCATCTACCACCCCCACTGACTAGTACAGTGAAGTCGTCATTGTTCATGCATGTGTATTCCAGTCCACTCTTCTTGTCTGCCAGGTTACATCGATGTCATGCAAACCATTCTCATTATGTTAACAATGGCTGGACTTTTTCCAGACAGACCTTATATATGTGAAATTGTATCCAATATCCATAGTATGGGATAATGTTGGAAGTACAATACAATTGGATCTGACAAATGTAGTGATATGGGCCCACTAAACAAAAATTGTGGATTTAATTTTGCAGTTGGAAGACTCTAATAGTTTGTTTGGTTCATTGGCTAAAAAATGCATCAGAAAGTGGCCTACACAAAATGTTTCAATGCCAGAACTGCCTGGGTATACCGTAGAGCATGTGTGTCCAACCTGTGGCCTGCAGGTTGCATGCATCCAGGGATGGCTATGAATGTGGCTCAACATAAAATTGTAAATTTACTTAAGATGTTATGAGACTTTTTTGTGATTACCTGTCACAATGTATTTAATGTGTGGCCCAAAATAACTATACTTCTTTCACTGTGGCCCACAGATGCTAAAAGGTTGCATACCCCTGCTAAGAGGAAGGGACCCAAACCTTATGGGGAGTGACATGTTAAAGTGGATTTATCATATGATTTGCCCACTCACCCTGGGAAGATCATAGGACCCACCATTCACCATATTGGGAGAAATATAGTTGACAGTATAGCCCCAACTTCCTTAAAGAACTCTGTGGTTACTCTTCTTTTCACAAATTATAGTGGAAACAGATGCAAGGAGGATGAATGTTAGTTGTGGCTTTAATTCTTGTTTCATGAACTAAACAAAGGGGATATTTACAACTTCATTTCTTTACCCTCTTATTTGATTTTTCAATTACAGTTTACATTCAGTGTTTTTTATTTTTATTTTTATTTATTTATTTTTTTTAAGTTTCAGGTGTACAGCATAGTACTTATGTAATCATATACCTTACAAAGTGTTCACACTGATATTTCCAGTACCCACCTGGCACCACACATAGTTATTAAAATATTATTTACTATATTCCCTATGATGAAACCTACATTCCCAAACATTTTGTAACTACTGATTTGTACTTATTAATCACTTCACCTTTTTCACCCAGTCCCCCCAAACTCCCCGCTTATAGATACCATCAGTCTATGTGTCTCTGTGTTTCACTTCTCTGTGTCTATGACTGTCTTAATTTTGTTTGCTCATATATTTTGTTCTTTAAATCCCACATATAAGTGAAATTATATGGTATTTGTCTTTCTATGTCTGACTTGTTTCACTTAGCATAATACCCTGAAGTCCCACATATGCTGTCACAGATAGTAATATTTCATTTTTATGGGTGAATAATATTCCACTGAGTAAATATGCTGCAGGTTTTTTATCTACTCATGTATTGATGGGCACTTTGGCTACTTCCATATCTTGGCTATTGTAAATAACACTGCAATGAACGTAGGCATGCATATATTCTTTCAAATTAGGGCTTTGGGTTTCTTTTTATTATTGTTCAGGTACAGTTGACTTATTTACTTAAAAGTGGAATCACTGGGTCATAAGGCAGTTCCATTTTTAATTTTTTGAGGAAACTTCATACTGTTTTCCACCATTGCTATACCAACCTGCATTCCCACCAAACAGTAGATGAGGGCTCCATTTTCTCCACATCCTCACCAACACTTGATGTTTGTTGATTTATTAATGATAGCCATTCTGACAGGGGTGAGGTGATATCTCATTGTGGTTTTAATTTGCATTTCTTTGGTGATTAGTGATGTTGAACATTTTGTCATGTCTATTGGCAATCTGTATGCCCTCTTTAGAGAAGTGTCGATTCTGGTTCTATGACCATTTTTATTTATTTATTTATGTTTTACTGGTTTTATTTATTTATTTTTAGACAGAGGGGAAGGGAGGGAGAAAGAGAGGGAAAGAAACATCAATGTGTGGTTTCCTTTCATGTGTTCCCTACTGGGGACCTGGCCTATAACCCAGCAATGTGACTGGGAATCAAACCGGCAACCCTTTGGTTTGCAGGCTGGTGGTGGTGCTCAATTCAGTGAGCCACACCAGCCAGGGTAGCCATTTTTAAATTACACTGTTTTTTGTTGTTGTTTGTTTGTTTGTTTGTTTGTTTGCTTTTTGGTGATGGGTTGTATGAGTTCTTCATAAATTTTAATCTTAACCCCTTATCAGAAGTATCATTGATGAATATGATCCCTCATTCAGTAGGTTGTCTTTTGTTTCCCTTTCTGATAGTTCATTATTCCTATATAAACATGCAACTGATTTCTGAATATTTATTTGTGTTCTTCTAGTTTAATGAATTAATTTTCAGTTCTAGTAGCTTTTCGATGGAATTTTTAGGATTCTTTATACACAGTATCTGATGTGGACACCAGCTAGCAGTTTCTGCATAATTATGGATGAAATAAAACATACACACGGACTACCGACTCTCGTGGAGGAAAAAGGATGACAGCATGGCTTTTCTCTCAAGGGGAGCAAAAGCTGCGGCCACTGCCATGACAGGCCTTTATTTTATTTCTCTTCACATTACAAGATGGCCCTCCCTCACTCACTATGCCCCAGTTACAACAAAAGGAGACAATGCCCCTCATCACATCACAGAAGAAAGATATTAGCAAATGAAAAGGCAAAAGTGGTTGAGCCAGTTACACTGGTCCCTTCAAGATTTAGCACTTGCAGGGTGAGGGAGTTTTCAGCAAAAAGCAAGCCTCAGAACAGCCTAGGTATATTGCAAATCTGATTACCCATGAGAGAATCTATCTGTGGGCTGGGGTCCTGTGCATCTCCAAGTGGGAGCTGGGCCTACACCATGCAGAAGGGTCTGGCACAAGTATCACATCATCTGTAAATAATGACAGTTTTACTTTTTCCTTTCCATTTTGTATGCTTTTTATTTCTTCTTCTTGACTGATTGCTGAAACTAGGACTTCTGTGTTGAATAAGAGAATTAAAGTGGTCATCCCTGTCTTTCTCCTGCTCTTAAGGGAAATGCTTTTAGTTTTCCCCACAGAGTATAATGTAAGCTATATATTTGTCATATATAACCTTTATTGCATTGAGGTATGTTCCCTCTATATCTATTTTACTGACAGTTTTTGTCATAAATGTATATTGGATTTTATGAAATGCTTTTCTTCATCTATTGATATAATCCAATAATTTTTATCCTTCATTTTGTTTATGTGGTGTGTCATGTTAATTGATTTGCTAGTATTGTTCCAACTTTTCATCCTAGGAATAAATCCCACTTGATCAGAATATATGAACCTTATAATATATTGCTGATTTCAGTTTGCTAAGATTTTGTTGATGAGTTTTACACACCTATATTTATGAGTGATATAATCAGCCTATAATTTTCTTTTTTTGTAGAGTCATTATCTGTTTTTTTAAAAATTAGGTTAATGTTGACCTTGTAAAATTAGCTATGATATTTCCCCCTCTTGAATCTTTGGGGATATTTTGAGAAGGATAAATATTAATTCGTCTTTAACCATTTAGGAAAATTCTTCTGTGCAGTTATCCAGCCCAATACTTTTGTTTGTTGGAAGCTTTCTGATTATTGCTTTGTTTTTGTTTGCAATTTACCTGTTCAGATTTACTTTTTCTTCTTTTTTTTCAATTTTGGAAGTGTATATTTCTATGAATTTATTCATTTTTTAGATTGTCCAATTTATTGCCATATAATTGTTTAAAATATGTTCTTATAATTCTTTGTATTTCTGTGACATCAGTTGTTATTTCTCTCTTTTTTTCTGATTTTATTTATTTGCTCCTTTCTATTTTTCTCTTGATGAGTCTGGTTAAATTTTTTTGCAATCTTGTTTAACTTTTCAAAGAAACAGCTATCGGTTTCATTGATCTTTTGTACTTTTTAAACCTCATTTTATTTATGTCCATACAGATATTTATCATTTTTTTCCTTCTATTCATCTAGGGCTTTGCTTGCTGTTTTTTTCATAGTTCCTTTAGGTATAAAGTTATATTGTTTATTTGATATTTTTCTTATTTCTTGAGATAGGCCTATATTCTTATGACTGCTTCCATCTGTTGTGTTCTCATTTCCATTTGTCTCAAGGTATCTTTTTATTTTTGACTGGATATCATTGTGAACTCATTTATTGTTTAATAACATGCTTTTTAACCTCCATGTGTTTATGCGCTTTTCATTTTTTTCTTATAATTGTTTTCAGTTTCATATCATTTCAGTCAGAAAAGATGCTCAAAGCCACCGTTTCCTCTTTGATTTTTTTGTCTGGGAGATCTATCCATGGTATTAGTGAGGTGTTAAAGTCTCCTACTAGTAATATATTGCTGTCAATTTTTCCCCTTATATCCACCAGTATTTACTTTATATATTTAGGTGGTACTTCTATATTTAGTACATAAATGTTTACAAGGATTATATCCTCTTGTTGGATTGACTCTTTGTCATTATATAATGTTCTCCCTTTTCCCTTATCATAACCTTTATTTTGAAATCTGTTTTGTCTGTTACAAATATTGCTACCCCAGCTTTTTTGTTTGTTTCCATTTGTATGCAATATCTTTTTCCATTCCTTTACTTTCAGTGTGTGTGTCTTTCAATCTGAAGTAGGTCTTTCGTGGAAAGCGTTTGGGTCTCTTGTTTTCTTACCCATTCAGCTACTCTATGTCTTTTGATGAGAGCACTTAATCCATTTATATCTAAAGTAATTATTGTTGCCCTAGCTGGTGTATCTCAGTGGATTGAGCACTGGCCCTCAAACAAAAGGGTCAACGTTCAATTCCCATTCAGGGCCTGGGAATTGCCTGGGACATGCCTGAGTTTCAGGCCAGGTCCCCATCAAGGGGCATATGAGAGGCAACTGCACATTGATGTTTCTCTCCCTCCCTTTCTCCTTCCCTTTTCCTCTCTTGAAAATAAATAAATAAAATCTTTAAAGTAATTATTGCCATGTAATTCTTTATAATTTTATTTTTTCTCCTTCTTCTTAAAAAAGTACCTTTAATATTTTATGTAATACTGGCTTGGTGGTGATGAACTCCCTTAGCTTCATCCAGTCTGGGAAACTCCTTGTTTCTTCTTTAATTTTTTTATCTTCACTTGAGAACATTGTTCCTTTGATGTTAGCAAAAGAGAAATGGGGTGGGGTGGGGGGGAGAGAGAGAGATAAATTGGATCAATTGGTTGCCTTTTCATACATTCCTTGACCAAGGATCAAACCTGTATCTTGGCTATGTGCCCTGACCAGGAATAGAACTCCTGACCCCCTTTGGTCTATAGTACAATGTTCCAACCAACTAAGCAACACTGGTCAGGGCTCTTCTTCAATTTTAAGTGATAGCCTTACTGGGTAGAGTAGCCTGGGTTGTAGGTCTTTGCTTTTCATCATTTTAAATACTTCATGCCAATTCCTTTTGGTCTGAAATGTTCCCATTGAGAAATCAGCTGACAATCTTACAGAAGATTCCTTGGAGGTAACTCACTTTCTCTTGCTGCTTTTAAGATTGTCTCTTTATCTTTAATATTTGGCATTTCATTTATGATGTGTTTTGATGTGGGTCTCTTTGGATTCATCTTCTTTGGGACTGTCTGCACATCCTGGACTTGCATGTCTTTTGCTTTCAGGTTATGGAAGTTTTCATTCATTATTTATTCAAGTAGATTCTTAATCTTTTTCTCTCTCTTATTTTTGTGGTAACCCTGTAATATGGATTCTGTTACTGTTGAAGTTGTCTAAGAAATCCTTTAAACTATCTTCATTTTTCAAAATTATTATTTTTCTTTTTGCTGCTCTGATTGGATATTTTTTGCTACCCTGGCTTTTAATTTGCTGATTCAATGCTCTGCTTCATCTAGTCTGCTATTGATTCCTTCTGGTGTATTCTTTATTTTTTACTGGTTCTTTTTTATATTTTCTATGTACTTTTTAATACTCTTTGTTCAATTTCTCATTGAGTTCATGTATTCTTCTCCTAAGTTTCTTGAGCATCTTTATAACCATTGTCTTGAAATATATATATATTATATATATATATATATATATATATATATATATATATATATATATATATATATATATCATAGATTGCTTGCCTCCATTTCATTTAGTTCTTTATCTGGGGATTTCTCCTATACTTTCATTTGGGGTATATTTCTTTGTCTCTGAATTCTGGCTGCCTCTCTGTATTTGTTTCTGTTCATTAGGTAGATCTATTATGTCTCCCAGTCTTGGTCTAGTGGCCTTAGGTAGTATTGTGTGGCTCAGTGTTTCAGTCTTCTTGATCACCAGGGTTAGGCTCTCTATGAAGTTTCTTTATTTGGGTTATGTGAGTCCTCTTGTTGAGGTTGAGTCTTGACTTCTATTGGGCTCTCCACGGGTGACTTGACCATCAGCATGGATGATTATGAGGATTTACCTTGACAACAATACATGAACTGCTGTGCTGCAGCTTATCTCATAACATAGAATGTGCCCAAACAGTGTCTGGTGCCTGCCAAGATCTCCCTTTGGGTATGCCATTTGCAGAGGTAATTGGATCATACAATGATGTGGTCTGAAGCCTGCCACTTGGTGTTTTGGTTTTGGGGCTTCTTGAGAGGTATTTAGGTATAGGTCAATGTTGAGTGATGCCTGTGATTGGCCCTGGGAAACCTGTTAGAAGGTACAAATCAATTCACAGTTTGTGGCTCCTTTAGTTGGGGCTGGGTGTGCAGGGAAGGGGCCAAGCTTTGTCCCAAGGTTGACTTCTAGCAGCACCAAGCCTAGAAGCAGGTTAGTCAAAGGCCAAAGCACACTAAGATCCATCTCAGGCATCCAGCTGCCATTTAGGCTCAGTCACTGAGTTTCTGGTGGTATGCAGGTCATATGAGGTAGGTGCACAGTGAGATACCAGATAGGGATAAGTGGTGTTCACCAGGCTGATAAATATCCAAACTTGGCACTAGTGCTGGGTCTGAGGCAACTCAGTCAAGTCTTTGATTACACCAATGCCTGTTGTGAATTGCATGGGTCCTATGGACCTTTGAGTTAAAACAAAGTCTCAAGGAATCATCAGGGTGAAGCCAATACATTCCATCCATCTAACAGTTAATATTCAGCCATGTAGAGATAGATCTCTGCAGAAGAATGGTGGTGCTATTTGGGGAATGTGGAGGAAAAATGGACCTCCTTGAGAGTCTTTCAAGAAGTATGCAACAGACTGGTCACAGCCACCAGACTCCTCCACAGCTTGAGCTTGGCAAGGTGGGACCAATCAGGAAGGTGTGATTAGTAGACATGTCTGTACAGGAGTGGTCTTCTCAGAAAAGATGGTATTTGTGGGTAGTGTAGGAGAGAAACTCGGCACAGAGACAATGACAGCTGTGTAGCCTTCTACTCAAAGCCATACACCCTAATCTCTCCCTGTATGACACCAGTTTGCTCTGAGTCAGTGTCTTTCCATCAGAGCCTGAGGTGAGTAACTGCAAACAAAATTTTGTGCATTGGCCCTTTAAGAGTTTGCCTGGGGTTCTAGCAGACTCCTGCCTATTGGCAGCAGACAGAATCTTCTCTGATTTTCACAGCCAGATATTGTATGAACTCTTTTTCCTACTTATCTTACTCTGGGTTGGCTAGCCTGGCATGGGGTTGAGACACCACATTCTTCAAGTGAGACCTTTGCAGCTGAGACATCCCTCCAGATTCTCAAACGCAATATATAGGTGTGTGGGCAAACTGTTTGCTTCTCCACACTTCTTACCAGACTTCATGTGGTTTCTCTGTAAATCCTTGTTTGTAGACTTCTGTTTCAGCTAGTTTTCAGTTCATTTTTCAGGTGGACTATTTTATAATTTAGTTGTTATTCTAATTTGTTCCTTGGAGGAGGTGAGTGTAACTTCTACCTATTGTGCCACTGACTTGGAGCTCTCTAATCATTTGTGTACCTTTTATTTCATATTCCCAAAGCCCTCAGCCAGAACCTCAGCTGCATAGCTAGTTTCACATCATAGAGTTAGCCAAGTTTGTATTCCGGATAGGTCTAAACTCTTGATGATTACCCAAGTTATCAACACACCAAAACCTTCAATTGGTCTTTGTCAGAGGGATGGGATAAAAGACAACACAAGTACTCCCATTTGATACAATATCTCTTATTTTCCAGTGAAATAATTTTCCCAAGAATAAATGACGTGCGTGGTAGTCTTTGTGGTAGTGGCTAAGTCATTAAGTAATTCTCAGGCACTGGCAAGGAGACAATATTTTTTTGCTTCTTCTGATTTTTAGTAGCTACAGGATTTCCTTGGCTTTTGGCTGAATAACATCAATCTCTGTGTCTGTTTTCAAATACCTATGTGTGTCTATGTCTTTTGTGTCTCTTATAAGAAAAATTGTTATAAGAATTGAATTTCTTCTAGGTAATTGAGATGATCTCACATGAAGAATTTTAACTTAACTATATCTGCATAGACTCTTTTTCCAAATAAGATCACATTCAAACATTCATGGGTAAGATGTGGGCACATCTTTTATTGGGGGGTACCATTTAACCCACTACATTAACCCATATTTTTTGTATCCACTAGTTCATACCATGTGATTGCTGAGTATTCCATTGAATGGATATACCACTATTTGTTTATCCATTTGATTTATGATGAACATTTGTACATTTAAGTTGTTTCCAGTTTAAGGATACTGGTAAAAAAAAAAAAAGGCTTAGGGCATTTGCATACCAAGATATGCTCTCATGGATCTCATATAAGAGAAGAAACCCTCTGCATATTTCCTGAGTTTTCTCTATGAAGTTCTCTCTCTTCTGTAATTTGCCTTGAAAATTCTAACTATATTACCCTACCTGTAATTTGATCTGTCTTTTTAACTCTTGGAGAACCCCAGTCTCTGTTTGAGTTCCCCATCTCTGGAGTGCACTCTTGAGTTTCTGTTGATGCAGTCTGTGGGTAAATCACAAGGCTTTCCATGTTTGTTTCTCTGCTCCTAGAGATACTGTCTTATTCCACCTGTTGTCAAATGACAAAACATTGTTGTTTCATACACCGTGTCTGTATTTTGGTTGTTTAACACATGAGCATAAACTGTTACCTGTTACTTTCTCATGGTTGGATGAAAAGAACTATTTCATACTTTGGATTTAGAAAGTTATTTTTCTTAATGGAAAAAGACATGCAAAATTAGATTGGAGCATTTATGTAAACATTTTTGGTCTCTATCTTATGCCATATCCTTGAGAAATAGATTTCTCCTACCCTACCAGCTGACCTTCTTGCTACAAACCTGCTTAATATAACATTGCTTCTATAATGTTTGGAAAAACTCAGCTCATTCTAGGTTTTTGGTCTTCTTTATAGAGGTTTTACAGGGTTTTACATGCTGTTTTGTGTGTGTTACTCAAGTGTATTTGTTCATGCTTGCATTATATGTATACTATTTTTATTGTAGTTTTAAAGGGAAAGGAGATAAATGCTTCACAGGGGTATCTTTTTACTGAATTTTCTTTGTTAAATTATTACTAATTTTCTCACTAAACATGAAATACACAGCAGATTTCATTTGAATAACTTTCAAACAAAACAGCATGTTTACTGTATTACATACAGCTGAATGTTCTCCTGGGGAATCTAAAATCAATTTATATTTGCTACAACCCCAACAGTAGTGGCTTAAATAAGACTATTTGCTTACATTTTTGGAGTTTGAAATAAACAAAATACAAACTCAAATTTTTGAGATATGATAAATTATTATTAAACTATGGACATGCACCTATGTGTGTTAATATACACATATGTGCAACAAAATGTATATACTCATGTATGTAGATAGGTAGATATTTACAGAGATAAATTACATATGACATAGATAATTATAAATGCTTAAAATAAGTACTTTGTAACTTTTGTGATGGCAAGTATATAAATGCATTATCCATATAGATAAATCTAAATATACATATAGTTAATCTAAATAATTATGTATTGGAGTACTAAGAATGAAGATTATAGTTCTTTGCCCATTAATAATGTTTTAATAAACAATTAGAATAGAATTAACTAAAAGAAATTCTTTTTAAAAATGTCTGTTTTGCCCTGGTTGGTGTGGCTCAGTGGACTGAGCACCAGCCTGTGAACCAAAGAGTTGCTGGTTCGATTCCTAGCCAAGGTAAATGCCTGAGTTGCAGGCCAGGTCCCCAGTAGGGGGCACACAAGGGGCAACAGCACATTGATGTTTCTTGCCATCTCTCCCTCCCTTCCCTTCTGTCTAAAAATAAATAAATAAAACCTTTTTGAAAAAGTCTGTTTCAATTTGTTTTTTAATTTTAAAAATGCTCAAAAAATGTTACATGCTCACATATTAAACTACTCAAATGGTGTAGCAAATATGACTTATTTTCACAAACTGGAAGTATTATAAGTGAATATCACCTGAGACCTAACTTTTTAGTGCCATTCTATACCATTTATCAAAAATCTGGGGGCTCGGGAAGAGGGCGGTGCAGTAGGAAGGAGCATATTTCACTTCCCCCTACACACAGGAGAATATTCTGGCCAATTTACATCGAAACGGAGCAAACAGCCATCAGAAATACAGCGTATTTGAAATCAGAAGATCAAAAATTGTAGTGGACATTGAAAAACCAGATGGTAAGGAGAGTACTTCAGAACAATAAGAGCCCAATGGGCAGCGGGGAAACCAGGGCCGGGTCTGAGGCCCGGGTGGGCTCTCTCCAGGCTCGCCACAAGATTAGGGAGGGAGCTGGGTCAACTGCTCCCTCCCCAGCCAAACAAAATTTTAGTGGCACTGGGATAAACCCAGTTGTTTGAAATCTCACAGAGAGGAGTTGGGGTCTCAGTGGCAGACAAGTTGGGGGTGTGAACACCCACACATATCCTGGGGAAGGACCACATACCAGAGCTCTCCTGATTGTTGGTGGCCAGCACCACTGGGTCAGCCACACACCTGAGCTCCCAGGGCCTTTGGCTCCCGGCACCCGAGGGGCAGCTGCAGGTGTGGCCTTGTGGGAAGCCTGTGCCCACAGGTCATTTGCTGCTGGAGACATTGAGACAGCCCTGCACCTGGGCTGACAGGACCTCCAGCACCCAGAGCCATTGGAACAGGCGCGCGCCCACGGGACAGCCATTCGGCCGCTTGCCTGAGCCTGCTCGCCTTGGCCCCATTGTGGTGGGCGCGTGCCTGCAGGGCAGCTGATCCGCTGCTCACCTGAACTCGCCAGCCTCCGGTGCCCAGTGCCAGAGGGGCAGCCACGTGCTTGAGCCTGCCATCCATCAGGGATGATTGCACGAGGATTGGCGCCCGTATGTGACCACAGGTGACTGCGAGATCATAGGCACCTGCCTGCAACTGGGATAGGCACACACATCCTCAGAACGAACACCTGAGGCCCTGGGCAGAGAGGCCCAGGGCTAGCTCTGAGGACAGTAGCACAAAGATAGCGGAGCGCTGAACAGGGACAAAAGCGATACTGTCACCCGTACACCATTACAGCCAGCAAGACCAGAAACACCAGCTTAGCAAGATTGAAAACAGCAAGAGTTGTTCGTTTTTTTTTTTATTTTATTTTTTCTTTTTTCTTGTTGTTATTTTTCTTTTTTAGTTTTTTTAAATTTTAATTATTTTCTGTTATTTTTTTATTATTTTTATCTTTTTTTAACCCCTCAATACCCTTTGCTTTGTGTATCTTCTTTCTTGCCTTATTCCTTCTTCCTTCCTTTCCAATTTTCTCTTCTTGCTTCCTCTTTTTTCTTTTTTTCTTTTTTCTTTTTTCTCTTCTTTCCTCTTTTGCTTTTTCTTTCTTCTCTTCTTTCTTCTCTTTCCATTTTTTCCTCTTTTCTCTTTTTAAATACCCACGAATAAGAAAAAAACAAAACAACAACAACAAAAAGACAACCCTGGAACTGTGAAAAAAACAGAGATGATCCCAAGGAGGGGGCATTTCAACAGATAAGACAGAGGAAACTGTGAACACCAGGATACCTGAAGCATACAGCTCCAATGAATATCACAGGTATTCTACCACAGAAGTTCACACAATAAACCCAGGGAGCCAGAACAGATCAGTTTAAGAAGTTAAGGCTAAAAAGAAGAACCTCAAAAACAATGGGAAGACAAAGAAATAATCACCAAATGAGAAGAAAGGAGGAAGCCCCACAAAGAATGCTAAATGAAACAGAGGCAGCTCAACTGTCAGATTTTGAGTTCAAAACAATGGTTGTCGGGAAGCTCCATGAGCTCTCAATGAGCTACCAGAAACTACAGGGAAGCCATGATGAACTCACTACAAATTATATCAACATGAAAAAGGAAATAGAAACTATCAACAAGGGCCAAGAGGAAATGAAGAGTACAATTTCTGAACTGAAGAACACAGTGGAAGGAATGAAAAGCAGAATTGATGAAGCAGAAGATCGGATTAGTGAGTTGGAGAACCAATTAGAAAAAAGCACCCAGAAAGAGCAAGAAAAGGAAAAGAGGCTCAAAAAGAATGAAGAGGGATTAAGAGAAATGCAAGACAATATGAATCATAATAATATCCGTATAATAGGAATACCAGAAGGAGAAGAAGAAGAGCAAGGGGTAGAAAACCTATTTGAAAAAGTAATGATGGAAAACTTCCCTAATTTGATGAGAGAAAAAGTCACACAAATCCAGGAAACACAGAGAGTACCAATCAAGAGGAACCCAAAGAAGCCCACTTCAAGACACATCATAATTAAAATGGCAAAATTCCAAGACAAAGAGAGCAGCTTAAAGGCAGCAAGGGAGAAAAAGGAAGTAACATGCAAGGGGGCTCCAATAAGGCTGGCAGCTGACTTCTCAATGGAAACACTCCAAGCTAGAAGAGGATGGCAAGAGATATTCCAAGTAATGAGAACCAAAGGCCTGCAACAAAGACTACTTTACACAGTAAGGCTTTAATCAAGATATAAGGCCAAATAAGGAGCATCCCAGACAAAAGAAGTCTCAAAGAATATACCTCTACCAAACCAGTTCTGCAAGAGATGCTGAAGGGACTGTTTTAAGGAAAGAAAGGAAAAGGGAGAGAGAGAGAGAGAGGAACATAGGTACAAAAATGACAATGAATCAGTACTTATCAATAATAACATTAAATGTAAATGGATTAAATAATGCAATAAAAAAGCATAGAATAGCTGAATGGATAAGAAAGCATGACCCACACATATGCTGCCTGCAAGAGACCCACCTCAGGACAAAAGACCAACACAGACTCAAAGTGAAGGGCTGGAAACAAATTTTCCAAGTAAATGGACAGGAAAAAAGCCAGGGTAGCAATACTCATATCAGACAAAACAGACTTCAAAAGACGAGCCATAAAGAGAGATCCAGAAGGTCACTTCATAATATTCAAGGGAAGAATCCAGCAAGAAGACATAAGCATTGTAAATATATATGCACCCAACATAGGAGCACCTAAATACATTAAAAAAAAAA
>PVKU01009288.1:0-62962 GCA_004027475.1 Anoura caudifer
AAAAAAAAAAAAAAAAAAAAAAAAAAAAAAAAAAAAAAAAAAAAAAAAAAAAAAAAAAAAAAAAAAAAAAAAAAAAAAAAAAAAAAAAAAAAAAAAAAGGAGAGAGAGAAAGAAAGAAAAAGAAATGAAGGAAGGAAAGAAGGAAGGAAGGGAGGAAATGGCCCAAATTAATGGATAGATCAAAACTCCAGGAAAAAAACAACAACTAAGTGATGAGGAAATAGCCAACCTATCAGATGCAGAGTTCAAAACATTGGTAATCAGGATGCTCACAGAAATG
This sequence comes from Anoura caudifer, assembly GCA_004027475.1. Lineage (NCBI taxonomy): Eukaryota > Metazoa > Chordata > Mammalia > Chiroptera > Phyllostomidae > Anoura > Anoura caudifer. Next base: position 281 of record PVKU01009288.1, read on the forward strand.
ATTGAGTACAGATGCAAAATAGAGGAAGAAGTGAAGGCTACACAAAGTGAAATAAAGAAAAATATACAGGGAACCAACAGTGATGGGAAGGAAACTGGGACTCAAATCAACAGTTTGGAACAAAAGGAAGAAAGAACATGCAACTGGGACAAAATGAAGAAACAAGAATTAAACAAAATGAGGGGAGGCTTAGGTACCTCCAGGAAAACTTTAAATGTTCCAACACCCGAATCATAGGTGTGCCAGAAGGAGAAGAGGAAGAGCAAGAGCAAGAAATTGAGAACTTATTTGGAAAAATAATGAAAGAAAACTTCCCCAATCCAGATATGCATGTTCAGAAATATCAGAGAGTTCTAAAGAAGTTGGATCCAAGGAGGAACACACCATAATTGAATTACCCAAGATTATACATAAGGAGAGACTCTTAAAAGCAGCAAGAGAAAAGATGACAGTTACCTACAAAGGAGTTCTCATAAGACTATCAGCTGATTTCTCAAAATAAACATTGCAGGCAAGAAGGGGCTGGAAAGAGGTATTTGAATCATGAAAGGCAAAGACTTACATCCAAGATTACCCTATCCAGCAAAGCTATCATTTAGAATGGAAGGGCACATAAAGTGCTTCCCAGATAAGGTCAAGTTAAAGGAGTTCATCATCACCAAGCCCTTATTATATGAAATGTTAAAGGGACTTATCTAAGAAAAATAAGAAGATCAAAATTATGAACAGTAAAATGACAACAAACTCACGACTATCAACAACTGAACCTAAAGAAAGAAAAACAGACACAAACTAAACAAACAACTAGAATAAGAACAGAATCACAGAAATGGAGATTACATGGAGCATCATCAGTGGTGAGTAGGAGGGGGGACAATGTGGGAAAATGTACAAAGAGTAAGAAACATAAATGGTAGGCACAAAATAGACAGGGGAAGGTTAAGAATAGTATAGGAAATGGAGAAGCCAATGAAGTTATATGCAGAACCCATGGACAAGAACTAAGGGGGGGGCTGTTGGAGGGAGGTGAGGTTCTGGGTGGAGGGGGATAAAGGGGAAAAAGAAATGGGACAACTGTAATAGCATAATCACAAAAAATACTTAAAAATAAAAAATTAAATTAAAAAAGAAAAGAAGTTAGTTACCTACAAGGGAGCTCCCATAAGACTGTCAGATGATTTCTCAACAGAAACTTTGCAGGTAAGAAGGGATTAGAATGAAATGTTAAAAATGATAAAAAGCAAAGACCTACACCCAGGACTACTCTATCCAGCAAAGATATCATTTAGAATCAAAGGCAAAATAAACAGCTTCCCAGATAAGGAAAAGTTGAAGGTGTTCATCATCACTAAACCACTATAACAAGAAACATTAAAGGGACTTCTTTAAGAAGAAATAAAGAAAATAGAACATATTTACAAATAATGAAATGACAATAACTATGTACTTATCAATAATCACTTTAGCCCTAGCCAGTGTGGCTCCACTGGTTGGAGCATCATCCCATAGACTGAAAGTTTGTTAGTTTGATTCCCAGTCAGGGCATACACCCAGGTTGCAAGTTTCATCCCTTATTTGACTGTATATGAGAAGGCAAACAATCAATGTTTGTCTCTCACACTGATGTTTCTCTCTTTCTCTCTCTCTCTAAAAACAGTGGAAAAAAATGTCCTTGGGTGAGAATAAAAATAAATCACTTTAAATGTAAATAGATTAAATGCTGAATGAAGAAAGTAAGACTCATACATATATTGTCTACAAGAAACCCACTTCACACAGGAGACATACAGAAAATGAAGGGATGGAAAAAATACCTTAAGCAATGGAAATTTTCTTAAAAGTTGATATTGCAATACTTACACAAAATAGAGATTTGAAAAAGCCTATATCAAGAGACAAAGAAGGACATTTCATCATAATAATGACATCAATCCAAGAGGAGGATGTAACCCTTGTAAACATTTATGCACACAACATACAATTGCTTAGATATATAAGGCAAATGGACAGACATAAAGGGGGAGATCAACAGTAACACAGTTATAGCAGAAAATTTTAACACCCCATTGTCATAAATGGATGGATCATCTAGGCAGAAAATTAATAAGAAAAAAAGTGGCATTAAATGGTACATTGGACCAGATGGATGTAACTGATATTTTTAGAGCATTTTACCACAAAGCATCTTTGTTAGCAAGCACACATAGAACATTTTTCAGGAAAGACTAAATGTGAGGCCACAAGCAAAGTCTCAATAAACTTAAGAAGTTTCAAATTGTATCAAGCATCTTCTTTCACCACAATGTTATGAAACTAGAAATCAGTTATTGGTTTGGCCCAAAATTTGTTTTGTTTTTCATGAGTTGGCTCTAGTAGTACTTAGTTGTCTTTAAGTTCATTCAAAACAATTTTATTAGATTGTATTGTGACAGCTGTTATATCAGCAGTAAAAAAAAAGTAGTGAATTTTTGTGTAGGCATATTATAATTTATTATTTCAAGAAAGGTAAAAACATAACTCAAACACACACAAAATGATTTTTGCAGTGTGTGAAGAAGGTGCTGTGACTGACAAGACATGTCAAAAATGGTTTGTGGAGTTTTGTGCTGGAGATTTCTCCCTGGATGATACTCCATGGTCTGGTAGAACAGTTGAAGTTGACAGCAATCAAATTGAGATATGCTATACCACGTGGGAGATAGCCAACATACTCAAGATATCCAAATAAATAAAGCTATGGGTCAAAATTAAAAGTGTGTCTTTTATGGAAAAAATATATAGTTTATTTTACAGAAAAAGAATCCACAGACGTTTTGGCCAATCCAATATATGAATAAAAGTAAAGAAAACACACAAATATATGGAGACTAAATAACATGCTACTAAACAATGAATGGGTAGATAACGAGATCAAGGAAGAAATCAAAAGACACCTTGAGACAAATGAAAATGGAAACAAAATCACCCCAAAATCTATGGAACACAGAGAAGGCAGTTCTAAGAGGAAAATTCATAGGAACACAGACCTATCTAAAAAACAAGAAAAATCTCAAATAAACAATCTAAACTTACACCTAAAAAAACCCCAACAAACAAAAAAACAAAACCCAAAATGAATAGAAGGGGGAAATAGTAAATATCAGAGTGGAAATAAATGAAATTGATTTTTAAAAAAACAGTGAACAGATCAATGAAACCAAGAGCTGGTTCTTTGAAAAGATAAAAAAAATTAATAAACCTTTACCAGACTCATTTAGAAAGAAAGAGAGAGGACCAAAATAAATAAAATCAGAAATGAAAGAGAAGTGACAATCACAGAAATACAAGGGGTTATAAGAAAATATTGCAAACAATTATATACTAACAAATTGGACAATCTAGAGAAAATGGATAAATTCCTAGAAACATATAATCTTCCAAGTGTGAATCAAGAAGAAACAGAAAAATTTGCTCAGACTGATAACTATTAATGAAATCAAATTAATAATTAGAAAACTCTCAACAAACAAAAATCTGGAGCAGATGGTTTCACAGGTGAATTTTACCAAACATTCACTGAAGAACTAACACCTGTTCTTCTCAAACTATTCCCAAAATTTTAAGAGTAGGAAATTTTACAAAGCCATTATTATTCTGACTCTAAAACCAGACCAAGACATTACAAAGAAGAGAATTATAGGCCAGTATCCCTGATGAACATAGATGTAAAAATTCAACAAAGTATTAACAAACCAAATTTAGTAATGCATTAAGAAGATCATACACAGTGATCTAGTGGGATTTATTCCTGGAATGCAGGTTTGGTTCAATATTCAAAATCAATTAATATGATATATCATATTAATTAAATGAAGGATAAAAATCATATCATAACAGTAGATTCAGAAAAAGCATTTGATTAAATCTAGCACCCATTTATGAAAAAATCTCTCAGCAATGTGGGAATAGGGGGAACATATCTCAACATCTATATGGTAAACCCACAGCTAAATCATACTCAATGAGGAAAAGCTAAAAGTATTTTCCTTAAAGTCAGAAACAAGATAAGGATGTCCACTTTTATAATTTAATTCAGCATTGTAATGGAAGTCCAAGCCTTAGCATTCAGACAAGAAAAAGAAATAAAAGCCATCTAAATTGGAAACGAACAAGTAAAACTGTCATTAGTTGCAGATGATGTGATATGGTATATAGAGAATCTTAAAGACTCTATGAGAAAACTACTAAAATTGATAAATGAATTCACTAAAATAGTAAGATACAAAATTAATATTCACAAATTGATTGTGTTTTTATATATCAAAATGAACTATCAGAATGAGAAATTAAGAAAACCAACTCATTTACAATTGCATCAAAAATACCTAAGAATAAATTTAGCCCAAAATTTAAAAAACCTGTACTCAAAAAATGAAAAGACATTGGAGAAAGAAATTGAAAAAGATAAAGATAAATGGAAGCATATATACTCTGCTCATGGATAGGGAAAATTAACATAATTAAAATGTCTATACTATACTATGCAATCTATAGATTCTATGAAATTCCTGTTAAAATACCAATGGCATTTTTCTCAGAACTTGAACAAATTATAATATTTATATGGAACTACAAAAGACCTGGAATAGCCTGGGCAATGTTGAGAGAAAAGAACAAAGTTGGAGGTATCATGCTACCTGCTATCAAACTATTTTGTAAGACTATAGTAATCAAAACAGCGTGGTATTGGTATAAAAACAGACACACAGATCAATGGAATGGACTAGATAGCCTAGAAAACCTACATCTATTTGGTCAATTAGTCTATGAGGAAGGAGGCAAGAATATACTTTAGAGTAAAGACAGTCTATTCAACAAGCAATATTGGAAAAACTGGAAAGATAAATGCAAAAAAAAGTAACTAGACCACCTTTTTATACCATATACATTAATAAACTCAAAATGGATTAGGATTAATTGTAAGACCTGAAACCATAAAACTCCTAGAAAAAAAAATAAAACAAAATGTAGGCCATAAATTCTGACATTGCTCTTAGTGATATTTTTTTGGACATATCTCCTCTGATAATGGAAACAAAAAAATATATAAACCAGTGGGACTATATCAAACTTAAAGTGTTGTGCACAACAAAGAATACCATTAAGAAAAGCCCACCGATTAAATGGGTGAAAATATTTGCCAATGATACATTTGATAAGGGGTTAATATCCAATATTTCTAAAGAAGTCATACAGCTTAACAACAAACAAACAAACAATCCAATTAAAAAATGATCAGAGGACCTGAATAAATATTCTTGTAAGGAGGATCTACAGATGGCCAATAGACATATGGAAATATGCTCAGAGTCATTAATCAAAGAAACACAAATTAAAAGCACAATGAGATATCACCTCACACCTGTCAGAATGGCAATCATCAATAAATCTACAAACAAGTGTTGATGAGGATGTGGAGAAAAAAGAATCCTGAATAGTTGGTGGGGTCACAAATTGGTGCAGCCACTTGAAAAACTCCATTATGTATGGAACTTCCCCTAAAAATTAAAAATATAGCTACCTTAAGAGCCAGTAATTCTACTTATGGGTATTCACTTGGAAAAATCCAAAATACTTAATTTGAAAAGATATATGCATCCATATGTTCACTGAAGCATTATTTACAATATCTAAGATACAGGAACAACCTGAGTGTCTATCGACAGACATCTGAATAAAGAGGATGTGGTACATAAATACAATAGGATATTACATGGCCATAAAAATGAATGAAATCTTAGCATTCATGACAATATGGATTAACCTGGAATGTTATACTTAGTGAAATAAATCAAACAGAGAAAGACAAATACCATATTATTTCACTTGCATGTAGAATCTAGAAAACAAAATGAAGGAACAAACAATAGAAACAGATTCACAGACATGGAGAACAAACTGATAATTGTCAGAGGGGAAGGGAGTTTGGAGGCTGGGTGGAAAAGGGTTAAGTGTTACAAATTGGTAGTTGCAAAATTGTCATGGACACGTAAAGTACAGCATAAAGAACAGAGTCGATAATGTTGTATTAACTCTGTATGATGCCAGGTGGGTATTAGACTTAGGGGGAGACTTCACAGGTTATAAATGTCTAACAACTATGATGTACTCTGGAAACCAATATAATATTAAATGCCAACTGTAATTGAAAAATAAAAGAAAAATACAAAGACATCCTTAGTCATTGTGCAGGAAAAGAAAATATAAACATTTCTAAAGATATAAAAAGATGCTCAACCTCATTTGTCATAAAAATGCGAATTCAAATTTTGATGAAATGCTTTTCCTCACTGGTTTGATACTTTTTTCCAAACACTCACTGGTTTAGCAAAATTCAACACACCAACAATACCAAGTGCTGCTAAAGGTCTGGAATAAGGAAGCTCTCCTATATGGCAAGTGGGTGTTTAAAATAACACACTCCTGTTACAAATGACACACTCCACAAAAATGGCACACATCCTGGTACACTATGGCACTACCTAGCAAAGTTGAAAAAGCACATTTCCTGCAATCTAGAAATTTGTTTCTCAGAATGTACTCTAGAGAAAGCCTTGCAAATCTGCATCCAGAGTCATGTAAATGTTTATTTGTAGCAGCAGCATTATTTGTAATGGTAAAATCCTGGAAACAGACCACACATCTGTCAATAATAGAATAGAAAAATTAATTGTATATAATTTGGAAACCTATAATAAAAGAGAGAGTAACTGAATGAGTACAATATGATTCTGTTTTCTTTAAGTCCCCCATTAGCCAAACTAACAATAATTTTGTTTAGAAAATATTGCAAATCAAAAAAGAAAAGCAATTAATTTGTAGTTTTCTCTAGGGAGAAAGAGTATGAGGAATACTATTGCAGATGGGCATATAAGGAGTTTCAGTGGTTTTGGTAATATGCTGCTTGTTTCATTTGGTGGCAAATTTGTAAGTGTTCATTTTATTGTTCCTGTAATCAATTTACATTTCTGGCTTAGTTATGTTGCCTTCCTGGTAGTTACTTGAGCTTTTGATTCTTATAACAAATCCTGCCTTATAGCTCACCTTCCCATGAATATGTCCATCAAAGAGGCAACAGATATTTGAACATTTTGAGAATTCAGAAAATGAGGAAAGTAGCATGAAAGCCAACCTTTGACACTCACTAGAATATAGAGAAATTACAAAAATGAAGACCTTACCACTCTTCTGCCTTGTCAAAAGGATGGCAGATTTCACACGAATCTTTTCTTTCCTACTGAGTCCAAAGTAGCGTCAAAATTTTCAGCATCACACTGCAAACATCCACTCATATTTAGCACTGACCAGTGAAATATGACCTATTTGTAATCCCTATTCTTTAGTTTAATGTCTTTAGCCATATTTATGCCAATCAGTCCATTATAAAAGTCTGGAAAAAGCACTATTCTGGTCAGGTGATTGACACTAAGAGGGAAGCATATGTTTTATACCTAAGTCTCCTGACCTATCTTAACTTGAATTTATGTAATGGATACAAAACTTCCCTTATCCTAAGCAACTGACTTCCATGCATAATATTTGTTTTAGGCCTAAGGATGCAGTTAGAGTTTAAAAAGAGACAAATCAAAACAAGTGACTGAAAAAGTCAGATTCCTGCACTTTTTTATGGTTAAAGTGACTCAGAGAGACTTTTTCAGTCACTGAAATTCTTTTCACATGACGTAATTGTGTTATCTGGTAGGAAGGGTTTTCTATGATTCCACATTATGGGAAGGAGGTAGGAACTATGAAGGGGCACTTTCTTCCTCTCCCATCATTAGTGCAAGTCCATGTAATGAGAACATCATCCCACACCAAAGTATTGAGTAGAAAATGCTGTCTTTATTCTTTACTTGTTTCTCCACATAAGAGGAAGGGTAGTTTCTCTGAAAAATGACTCAGCCTGAGTCTGATATTCACTGGTCTGGAATTCTCTCCTGTGCAGAGTTAGTTTCTTAAAATGTGCTGTACATCTTTGGCCTGTTTTTTGCACATGCTAGTTTGAACTGAAAGTAAAGAAGTATCATTTTCTTTGACCTTCTGTGGAGCCTACCATCCCCAAGCAGGTCCTACACCTAGGCCTAGGGGAAGGAAGGATTAGATAGCCCATTTTAGGCTTCAGGTCCATGCTAAACAATAAAAGCCAATGTTACCAGTAACTAGTTATGTTTATGTTATTACTTGTTGTCTGACTCTTTTTTCTCAGTTGGGTCTGAAGTGTGATTACTTCCATTCCTTCAATTATAGTACAAGGTGAGATGAAGGCTAGCCTTAACTCTGATTAACAGATTTAAATGGAGAATTAATATAAATCAATAGGTGCTATCATGGGTAGTACATGGAAGAGCCCAAAACCAGCATTCAGGTCATATTTTTGTATAACACATTAATAATAATAATAATAATATCTATATTTATCAAGAATTTGCCAAGTGCAGAGTGCAGTTCTAAGTACTTTACATAGGTTGAGTTATTTAATTAGCTCATTATAGCTCTACTAGTTAGGTGTTTTTATTATACCCATTTTACAAGTAAAGAAATAAGGCTCAAAGAAGTTAAATAGGCAGACAGCAACCAGAGCACAAGCCCATCGTTTCATTTTCTTACAGATTATTAGCTAAGATGTGATATGTGTAGAGGTTACTGGGACATTGAATAAAGTTACAATACCCCTTTGGTCATTCAAATATTCATTCCTTAAGAACTAATCCAGTGCTTATTTGGTGCTGACCATACTTATAGATATTGAAATGTGGTAAAAAAAAAAAAAAAAAAAACCACCAAGATTCTTTTCTTTAAGAAGCTTATGTTTTATATAATTTAGTAAGAGAAACCAAAGCTTTTGGGAGAAATAACTGATTTCTTGAGCTGGAGCAGGAAACATACACCAGAGCCTGTAGCACTTTGTATTACCAGAAATTAAGTACTCAGAAAACAAAGAGTAGGTGATATGTCAAAACACATAGCAACCTGCCTGAAAGTGTTCCTGAGGCTCAGAGATAGGACAATTCTAATAAGACACAAACCTGTAAAACTCCCACAAGTAAAACCTGAAAGTGTAAAATTCCTCGAAGAAAACAGGGGGTAAGCTCCTTGATATTGGTCTTGGTGATGATGTTTTGGATTTGACACTGCAAGTGAAGGCAACAAAACCAGAGAAAAACAAGTGCGCCAACATCAGACTAAAAAGCTTCTGCACAGCAGAGGGAACCATCAGCAAAATGAAAGGACAACCTATCAAATGTGAAAAAGTATTTGCAAACCACACATCCAATAAGGTGTTGATATCCAAAATACACAAGGAACTCTTATAACTCAATAGCAATACCCCCCACACACACAAAAAAAAAAACAAATAAGGCAGTAAATGGGCAAAGGACCTAAATAGACATTTTTCCAAAGAGGATGTACAAATGGCCAACAAGGTCATGAAAAGTGCTTATGTCACTACCCATCAAGAAAATGCAAATCAAAACCAGAATGAAATATAATCTCACACCTGTTAAAATGGCTGTTATAAAATAGACAGGAAGCTGTGGATGGTGTGGCTCAGTTGGTTGGTGCATCATCTTGTAATGGAAATGTTGCAGGTTTGATTCCCATTCAGGGCACATATGTAGGTTGTGGTTTTGGTCCTCTGTCTGGGTGTGGATGATCCTGGTCTTAGCATGTATGGGAGGCAACCAATTGGTATTTCTCTCTCGTGTAGATGTTGCTTTCTCTCCCTCTTTCTCTAAAGGCAATTTAAAAAATGTCATTAGGTGGGGATAAAAAAAAAGACAAATGTTGGCAAAGATGTGCACTCCTGGTATGAATGTAAACTGGTGCGGTCAATATGAAGAATAATTAATATAAAGTTTCCTCAAAAAATTAACTATAGAATTATCATGTAATCTAGCAATTCTACTTCTGGGTACACACTTGGAGAAAATTAAATCAATCATTATAATGAAGAGATATCTATACTGCCATGCTCATAACAGTATTCGCAATACATAAGGTGTGTAAACAATCTCAGTGTCTGTTAATTGGAGAATGGATAAATAAAAATATGTGTATAAACACATATATAATTTTATATATTTATATATACATTTATATTATATACACACATATACATATACTATATATATGTGTGTGTATATATATATCACATTTGTGTTGCAATTGCTTTCAGTGTCAAGTCCAGAACCCTCATTCTTAAATAGAAGGGAGGTTCTGGTTCAGATGGCAATTTAGGCAGGTCCTAAACTCCCCAATCATGACCACACCAAATATAAGGCTACATGTGGAACAATTTCCTTTGAAAAAATTATTATCTCATTGACAAACAAAAACCTTACATCAAAGCCAGTATGAGAGGCTGGGACATAACCTTATCAGTAACTCCATCTCCTGGTCAGCAACCCAAAATAAAGAGGGAGCTCATACCTAGAACTTCTTCCTGAGTTGAACCCCACACAATACACCCCAATTTTTAAGACCTTCAGCAAAGACATGAGCCACCAAAACATGAGCTCTCAAGCCATGTGTCATTAGCGATCAGGCTAAGACATCCATACCCTCATGTACTCAATTACATGCATGGATGTGAGATTTGGACAGTAAAGAAAGGTAATATGAAAAATATTGATTCTTTTGAAATATGGTGTTGCATGAGAGCTCTATAAATATCCTTGGCCACCAGAAAGATGAACAAATGGGTCCTGGACCATCACTGGAGACAAACATGACAAAACTGAAGCTGTCCTGCTTTAGGCACATTGTGAGGAAACAGAGCTCTTTGGAAAAGACAATGCTGGGAGAAACAGAAGGCAGTAGGAAAAGAGGAAGACCAAATGTGAGACAGATTGACTCCATAAAGGAAGCCACAGGCATGAGACTACAGCAGCTGAGCAGGGCTGTCGAAGGCAGGACATTCTGGGTGTCACTCATTCAAAAAGTTGCCAAGTGTCAGAGCTGACTCAACTACATGTAACACACACAAGTTATATTAATAATTATTTATTTTAAAGATAAAGCCCCAAGTAATCTTTCACTGTCCCTAATACTTACTATGGCATTCAACTTATTTACACTATATTTTATAATACAATTATAAGAAACTCTTTATATAATGATTCTGTTCTGGAAGCTTCAACTTGAAAATAAGGGTCTCCTTAGATAAGAGAGAAATTCTGACTTAGCTGAGAGGAAAGAATAATTTTTAGAATTTGGGAAAGTACTGAATATTTCCAAAGCTAGAAAAAAAATTTGGGGTATGAAGGAAGGGTGTCAGGCATAGTGCAGAAAGAAGCACTCCCATTTCTGAGAGGAGAGAACTCTTGCTTTGGAATGGCTGCTTGTTCCCTCTACTTGGCCAAAGAAGGAAAATCCTATCTTTAAAAACATATCTGAAGAGCTGAGAGAATAAGAAGGTGGTGGAGACTTTGAATTTGAGAGCTTTGAGATTGTCTTCCTTCAGTTACATTTTCTTTCAGTACTATCCATCATCACCTCAGCTGAAGTGGTTAATGGTGGTTTTCTGGGAAGATCCTTAACCCCACCACAAGATGTGGTGGTGGTTGTGACTCTCAGTCAGCCAACTGGAGGAGAGAACCTACCAATGAATGAACCAAAAACAACCAAAAGACAAATACAACAATAGAGCCCACATACACTGCATAAAGGGCATCTCTAGAGCATCCAGATTAGGAGTTCAAGAAGACTGCATCACTGAGTCCCACAGGTCCCCTACCATAGAAGGCCACACCATGAAGGCAGGGAATCAAAGCAGATCAATCAGACATGCAGAAACAAACAAAAAGAGTCACCTAAAATGAGGAGTCAAAGGAATAATCTCCAATAGAAAGGAAAGGAGAAATGCCAAGAAAGAATGATAAATGAAATTGAGGCAAGCAATTTATCAGACATACAGTTCAAAATAATGGTTATAAGGATGCTAAAGGACCTCAAAGAGAACTACAAGGAACTTAGAGGGAAATATATCAGCATAAAAAAGGACACAGACACTATGAATAAGAATGAGGAGGAAATGAAGACTACAATATCTTAAATGAAAAATACACCAGAAAGGTTAAAAGTAGGTGCAATGAAGAAAAGGGTTGAATCAGCAAGTTGCAAGACAAGGCAGAAAAAAAGACATCCAGTCAGAAAAACATAACAACAAAAGAAAGAAGAAAAAAATGAAAATAATTTAAGAGAGCTTCAGGACAACATGAAATGTAACAATATTTGCATTATATGGATACCAGAAAGAGAAGAAAAGGAGCAAGGGATAGAAAAACTGTTTTTAAAAAAGTAGTGATAGAAAACTTCCCTAACTTAGGGAAAGAAAAAGTAACACAAGTTCAGGAAACACAGAGGGCCTCAAACAAGGTGAACCCAAACCCACTACAAGACAAGTAATAATTAGAATGGTGAAATTTAAAGACAAAGAGAGAATCTTAAAGGCAGCTAGGGAGAAACAGCTAGTGAGATACATGGTAGCTCCAATAAGGTCATCAGCTGATTTCTCAAAAGAAACGCTAAAAGCCAGAAGGGAATGGAACAGAATGTTCCAAGTAATGAAAAGCAAAGGCCTGGAACCAAGGCTGCTCTACCCAGCAAGGATCTCAGTTAAGATAGAAGGCAAAATAGGAGCTTTCCAGACACCCTCCAAAAAGGCTAACAGAGTGCATCTCCACTAAACCAGCACTGCCAGAGATGTTAAAGGGACTGCTTTAAGAAGATGAAGAAAGAGAGAGGGAGAAGAACACAGGTAAAAATGGGGAAATGACAATGTATAAGTATCTCTCAATAATAACCTTAAATGTGAATGGATTATAGGCTCTAATCAAAATACACAGGGTAGCTGAATGGATAAGAAAATATGACCTGTACATATGCTGTTGATAAGAGATACACCTCAGAACAAAGTTCTACACAGGCTGAAAGTGAAGGGATGGAAAAAAAGTATTGTGAGCAAGCAGACATTAAATACTTATATCACATAAAATAGACTTTGAAACAAAGGCCATGATAAGACAGAGAGAAGAAGGTCACTACATAATACTTAAGGAAGTATTCCAACAAGAGGATACAATCTTTGTAAAAAAAAAATATATATATATATATATATATATATATATATATATATATATACACCCAACATGGGAACAGATAAATAAATAAGGAAAATGTTGGAGGACTTCAAGAAAGATGTTGACAACAACACAGTCATTATAGGAGATTTTAACACCCCACTGTCAACGATTGATAGATATTTCAAACAAAAAATCAACAAAGATATTGTGGTATTGACCAGCACTCTAGATCAAAAGGACTTAATTGATATGTACAGAACCTTTCACCCCAAAGAAGCAAAATACATGTTCTTTTGAAATGCACATGGTACACTTTCAAGGATAGACTACATGGTAGGACACAAAAAAAAGCCTCAAATTCAAGAAAATTGAAACCATATCAAGCATCTTATTTTCTTGGAACACAATGGCTTGAAACTAGAAACCAACTTCATGGAAAAACCTCAAAAACATTCTAATAGATGGAGACTGAATAACAAACAGACTATTAAACAATGAAATGGTTAACAATGATATAAAAAAAGTGACTGGAAACAAATGAAAGTGAACACACAACATATCAAAACCTGTGGGACACAAAAAGGCAGCCCTGAGAGGGAAGTTCATAGCAATACAGGCCTACCTAAAGAAGATACAAAAACATCAAATAAACAACATAATCCTACCACTATAAGAATTAGAGGAACAACAACAAACAAAGCCCAAATCTAGTAGAAGGAAGAAAATAATCAAGACCAGGGAAGAATTAAATGATGTAGAGACTAAAAAAAAAAAAAAGAAAGAAAGAAAAAAAGAAAAGATCAATGAATCCAGGACCTGGCTCTTTGAAAAGATAGGCAAAATTGATAAACCTTTAACCAGGCTCATCAAGGAAAAAAGAGAGAGATCCCAAATAAATAAAATCAGAAATGAAAGAAGAGAAGTAATACCACAAAAATACAAAGGATTGTAAGAAATTACTATGAACAACTATATGCCAAGAAATTAGACAACCTGGCTGAAATTTATACATTTCTAGAGACATACCATCTTCCAAAATTAAATCAAGAAGAAACAGAATGCCTGGATACTGATAACAACTAGTGAAATTGAAGCAGTAATCAAAAAACTCCTGGCACACAAGAGCCCAGGACTGGATGGCTTCACAGGTGAATTTTACCAAACATTCAAAGAAGAACTAACACCTATTCTTCTCAAACTATTCCAAAAATTTCAAGAAGAGGGAAGACCCCCAAATTTGTCTTATGAGACTAGTATTATCCTAATTTCAAAACTAAGTAAAGACACAACAAAGAAAGAAAATTATTAACCAATATGTCTAATGAACATAGATGCAGAAATTCTCAACAAAATATTGTCATTCTAGATCTAGCAATGCATTAAAAAGATCATACACCATGATCAAGTAAGATTTATCCCAGGGATACAAGGATGGTGCAACAATCACAAATCAATAAACATAATATATCACATAAACAAAATGAAGGACAAAAATCACATGATCATATCAATAGTTGCTGAAAATGCAATTGATAAAATCCAGCACCCATTTATAATAAAAACATTCAGCAAATTAGGAATAGAGGGAGCACACCTCAACATAATAAAGGTCATAGATGAGACACCTACTGCTAACATCATTCTCAATGGGCAAAAACTAAAACTTTTCCCTTAAGATCAGGAAAAAGACAATGTTTCTGCTTTCACCACTCTTATTCAACATATTACTGGAAGTTCTAGATACAGCAGTCAGACAAGAAAACAAAATAAAAGGCATTGAAATTGGAAAAGATGAAGTAAAACTGTCATTATTTACAGATAACATGATAGTATACACAGAAAACCCTGTAGTCTCCACCAAAAAACTACTTCATCTTAATGAGTGAATTTGGCAAAGTAGCAGGATACAAAGTCAATAATCAGAAATTGATAGCATTTTTGTACACCAACAGTGAACTCTCTGAAACAGAAACTAGGAGGGAAAAAATCCCATTTATTACAGCAACAAGAAAAATAAATTATCCAGGAATAAATTTAATCAAGGAGGCAGACCGTACTTGAAAAACTACAGAACACTGAAGAAAGAAATTGAGGAAGATACAAATAAATAAAAGTACATACTCTGTCCATAGATTGGAAGAATTAACATCATTAAAATATCCATACTACCCAAAACAATCTATAGATGTAATATAATTCCTATTAAAACACCATGGCATAATTCACAGATCTAGAACAAATACTCCAAAAATTTGTGTGAAATCAAAAAAGACCTGAGTAGATTTAGCAACCTTGAGAAAGAGAATAAAGTTGGAAGGATCACAATACCTGATGTAAAACTATACTACAAGGCCACTGTAATCAAAACAGCCTGGTACTGTCATAACAACAGAGACATAGATAAATGGAATGGAATAGAGAGCTCAGAAATAAACCCATGTCTCTACGGTCAATTAACATTTGACAAAGGGGACATTGAGGATACAGTGGACTAAAAATAGTCTCTTCAGTAAATGGTGTTGGGAGAATTGGACACATACATGCAAAAAAAGAAAGAAAGGAAGAAAGGAAGAAAGGAAGAGAGGAAGAAAGGAAGAGAGGAAGAGAGGAAGAAAGGAAGAAAGGAAGGAAGGAAGGAAGGAAGGAAGGAAGGAAGGAAGGAAGAAAGAAAGAAAGAAAGAAAGAAAGAAAGAAAGAACGAACCTAGACCACCAAATTACACCATACACCAGAATAAACTCAAAATGGATAAAAGACTTAAATATAAGTCATGATGCCATAAAATTCCTAGTGGAAAACATAGGCAGTAAAATTTCAGGTATCCCACATAGCAATATTTTCACTGATATATCTCCTAGGGCAAGGGTAAAAAGTAAGAACAACAACAACAACAACCCCCCCCCCCCACAAAACCCAAATAGGACAACATCAAATGAAAATCTTCTGTATGGCTAAAGATAATATTATCAAGATGAAAAGGGAACCAACCACATGACAGAACATATTTTCCAATGATATATCAGAAAAAGGTTTAATCTCCAAAATACATAAAGAATTCATACAACTCAACACTATGAAGTCAAAGAACTTAATTAAAAAATGGGCAAAGGACCTGAATAGACACTTCTCCAAGGAAGATATATAGACGGCCCATAAATAGATGAAAAATGCTCAACATCAGAAGCCATCGGAGAAGCGCAAACTAAAACCACAATGAGATGTCACTTGCATCAATCAACAGACAACAAGTACTGGTCACAATGTGGAGAAAAGTGAACCCTCATGCACTATTGGTAGAAATGCAGACTGGTGTAGCCACTTTGGAAAACACCAGTTTTGGAATTTCCTCAAAAAACTAAAAGTGGAACTGCCTTTTGACCCAGCAATTCCCTTACTGGGAATATACCCTAAGAATCCCGAAACACCATTTCAAAAGAACTTATGTATTCCTAGGTTCATAGCAACACTATTTACAATAGCCAACTGCTGGAAATGGCCTAAGTGTCCATTAGTAGGTGAGTAGATCGAAAACTGTGGTACTTTTACACAATGGAATATTATGCAGAAGAGAGAAGGAACCCCTACATTTTGCAACAGCATGGATGGAATGAAGAATATTATGCTAAGTGAAAAGCCAGTCAGTGAAAGACAAATACCATATGATCTCACTTATAAGAGTAATCTAATGAACAAAAAAAAAACTAATGAGCAAAATAGAACCAGAGACATGGAAACATGGAACAGATCGACAGTGGCCAGGGAGGAGAGGAGGGGGATAATGATGGACAGAAGGGGAAGGGACTTGTCAAATAACATATATGAATGGCCCATGAACATGGACAACAGGGTGTGGACTGACTGTGGGAGTGGGGGTTGGGTTGGCCAGGGGAGGGCAAAGGGGGAAAATTGGGCCAATAGTAATACAATAGCAATAGAAAATAAAAAAAATTAGGAAAGAATAACTGATTTGGATTTTACTGAACATGAATAAAATCTTATTATATTAAGCCAATAAAAAAGAAAAAGAAAAGAAACATATCTTAAAACTTATATTGGGAGATGGTGGGACTAGGTGTTCGCTTTACAAGATTCACTAATCTAGTTAGCCTTGTTGCACACAATCAATTAAGAACAAAATTAGCACTGTATTTGTAACAATTCTAGGTTTTCTTTCTTTTTTAAATTTATTATTATTTTTTCATTTTAATTGTTGTTCAAGTACAGTTTTCTGCCTTTTATTCACATCCCAGCCCACCCTCCCAGCACTCCCCACTTTGCCAAAAGAGAAAGTCATATAAATGCTGCAGAAGAATCAGACACAAAAGGCCCCTTAATGTATTTCAGAATATTTCTGGGGATAGCCTCCAACTCCTGTCATGAATATCCATGGTAGCATTCCTGAAAATCTGTTCTTGGAAATATTTGTACTGGGGCATCTAGACACTCCATAACAAAAAGATTCTCTGGTCAAATAATGTTGGGAAACACTGTAAGCCCCATCTTCCTGTTTGAGACTCAGAGTGTATCTTATGAAGGCTCTGCATTGAGGCCCATGCAAAATTTAAAAATATGCTATTGTTACACTTGCACACATGAAACTTAACTACACACAGGATGACCATTAAACTTTAGGAAACGGACCTGAAATACAAGATGGGCTCCCCAACTCTGAGCATTTTATCCATAAGACCATTTCCTCATCGCAGGGAGCTCCAAGAACTCTCAAAAAAAGCTCACAGACCTTTAACAGAAAATATCTAGTAAAAAATATTCAAGAGAAGTTGTGCACCATACCATACTCTTAGCACATAATATGCCTGGTTTACATCTGATTGGGGAATGAACTTTCACACAGGGTGGGGAAACTGTGGCAAACATTTCTCCTCCAGGTTGTCTTTTCTCCCTCAACCTGAACAAAGGCTTAGCATCCTTACAGACATTACAAATGGATTGAACTTGTCATCCCAAATGCATGTGTTATTTATAATTGGTATTTTTACTGTACATTCACCTCTTTTTTCTTTCATGCATGTGTGCACCAAATTTGAGCAAATTTGAATGAGTGCATATTCTGTACCAGGCAAGATCATGGGAATACAGTGATTAGCACAAAGATCTGTGTTTTTAATACTTATGGCATGATGGTCTAATGGGGAGATATAAACATTATGCAAACCATCATAGTATAAATAACATTTTGAAATGTGATGAGTACTATAGAGAAAAACATGGAACTGTGAGTGCTTATAGACAATAGTTTAATCCAGCCCTGGAGAGACAACTTTGCTTTATATTATATATTATGTATAAGATCCACTTTGTCTATTAAAAAAAATTTTACTTTAAATAATTTTTATTTTTAAGTATAGTTGACATTTTATATTATATCAGTTTTTGGTGTACAATCCAGTGATTAGACATTATACAACTTACTGAGTGATCACCTGGATAAATTTAGTACCCATCAGACACCATATATAGTTATTACAATATTATTGCCTATATTCCCTCTGCTGTACTTTACATCCCCATGACTATCATGTAACTACCAATCTGTACTTCTCAATCTCTTCACCTTTTTTACCAATCCCCCTGAACATTCTCTCATCTGGCAACCATCAAAATGATCTCTGTATCTATGAATCTTTTTCTGTTCTACTTGTTTATTTATTTAAAATTGTAAATTTGTTTAGATTCCACATATAAGTGAAATCATATGACATTTGTCTTCCATTTTCTGACTTATTTCATTTAGCACAATACCCTCTAAGTCTATCCATGTTTTGCAGATGGCAAGATTTCATTCTTTCTTTTTATGGCTGAGTTGTATTCCCTTGTATATATGCTCTACTTCTTCTTTATCCACTCTTCTATTAATGGACACTTAGATTGCTTCTATATCTTGACTATTGTAAAGAATGCTGCAATCAACATAAGGATGTATGTGTCTTTTTGATTTAGTATTTTGAGTTTCTTTGAATAAATACCCAGAAGTAGGATTGCAGAGCCCTTTATGGTCTCTTGTTATATAGAGTTTGTTTTAAAGTCTATTTTGTCTGATATCAGTATTGCTATCACACCTTTTGTTTGTATATTTGTTTACATTTTCATAAAATCTTTTTCCATCCCTTTACCTTCATTCTGTGTTTGTTTTTTGATCTGAAATGAATCTCTTATAGATAATATATGAGTCTTTTTATCCATTTAGCCTCCATATGTATTTTGATTGCAGCACTTAATCTATTTGCATTTTAAAGTAACTTTTGACAGATATGTATTTCCTGTCATTTTATTATTTATATTTTTATCTTTTTTCTATTTCCTTCTTCTATTAAAGAACACCCTTTAACTGATTGTAATAAACTCCTTTAACTTTTTCTTATCTGGAAAGCTCTCCATCTGTCCTTTCATTGTAACTGATAGCTTTGCTGGCTGTGTAGAGTAATTTTGGTTGGAGGTCCTTGCTTTTCATCACTTTGAAAATTTCCGGCTAATCCCTTTGGGCTTGAGAGATCTGTTGAGAAATCAGCTGACAGTCTTTTTGGAGCTCCCTTGTAGATAACTAGCTGTTATTTTCGTGTTACTTTTAAGACTCTCTCAATGTCTTCAATCTTTGGCATTTTAATTATGATATATCTTGATGAGGGGCTCTTTGGATTCATCTTCTTTGGGATTCTCTGTGCTTTCTGGATTTGTATGTTTATTTCCTCCATCAGGTTAGGGAAGCTTTCCATCATTATTTTTTAAAATAGGCTTTCAATTTCTTGTTCTTTCTCTTCTCCTCTGGCACCTCCATGATTCGTGGTATGCTTGAAGTTGTCCTAGAGGCTCCTTATACTATCCTTATTTTTTAAAATTCCTTTTTTCTTTTTTACATTCTGATGGGGAGTTTCTGCTTCTTTGTCTTCCAAATCTCTGATTTGATCCTCTGCTTCATCTACTCTTCTGTTGATTCCCTGTAATGTGTTCTCCATTTCAGTTAATATATTTTCATTTTTGACTTTTTTATGTTTTCTAGTTCTGTTTGTGTGTTTCCTGTCTCTTTAAGTTCATCTATTCTTTCCCTAAGTTTGTTAAGCATCCTTTTAACTAGTGCTTTGAACTCTGAATTTCACAGATTGCTTGTCTCCATTTTGTTCAGTTCTTTTTCTGGAGTTTTATTCTGTTCTTTAATTTTGGACATGTTTCCTTATGTCCTCATTTGTGCTTTGTCCCTGTGGTTTTCTCTATGTATTAGGTAGAGCTGTTACATCTTCTGGCCTTGGTAAATTGTCCTTACGTATTAGATGTCCTATAGGGTCTATTGGCACAGTCTCGCAAATCACCTGAACTAGGCACCCCTTGTGCTCCCCCTGCATGTGGGCTTTGTACACCCTCCTATTGTAGTTGAGCCTTCATTGCTGTTAGCACCTCATCAGCAGGGATTTACCCCTAAGTAATGGCTGCAACCACTGTGGGGTATCAGCTGAGCAGGGCCTCACCCTACTGAGCAGGACTTATTTCAGCAAAACTCTGGTCCCCAGTGAGACTACCTCTTGACTGTGTCACTTGTAGAGGTGGTTGGATATTGCTTAGAAGTGCTCTGAAGCTCTCCCCTGGGTGTACTGGCTCTGGGACCTCCCAGAGTTGTACCTGTGCCCTGGCATAAGCTACAAAGTGATCTCCAGATGGCTGATACTTTTGCTGAGCGTAGGGGTGCGTGGGAGAAGCCAAACTGCACAATAAGGCTGGCTACCACTAGTGCCATGCCTGGGGCCACTTAACAAGAGGCATAGGGCCCACCGAGGCCATATGCTTCTTGTTTGAGAGATTTTAGTAAAGTCCAAAGGATGAATCAAGACAGAGGTCATTTGTATAGAAAAGCCACTGAAAATAGTTGGGTGGGCTTGAACGTTGGATGTTGCAGGGTCTTAGGGAATCACCAGTGTGCGGTCAACAGTGTTATCCTGGTTGATGGAGACTCAGATATGGTGTCCACCTGCCGAGTGTGTGGGGTGGGGTGGGGGACAGAAAAGGAACCATCGCCTATGCTAGCACTTCTGTCTTGGAGAAACTGTCTCTTCATCTCTTGCCCCAATGCCAGACAATACAGTTTTTTCCTTTATGTCTCTGGTGCCTTTTCAGCTGCTGCCCTAGTGCTGGCACTCAGGGGGAGTGGGTCTAAGTAAGTCTGTGCACAGGACCTTTAAGAGGAACTGCCTGGGACTCCAGTAGCCACCATCTCACTCAGCCACAATCCCCATTGGTTTTCACAATGAGAACTTACAGGGATTTCTATTTCAGACACTTGAATCCTGGGCTGGGTAGGGGCCTGGTGTAGGGCTGGGACCCCTCGCTCCTCAGCAGGGATGTCCTGATTTTTCACCACGACATGTTGGTGTGGAATCAGCCTGGTTCACAGCTCTGCCTCTTTTACCAGTCTTGTGACTTATTCTGTGTGTCCTTAGTTATATTAGTTCTGTTCAACTAGATTTCAGGTGGTTTTGAGTGGTGGATGTTCTGTAGTTTAGTTGTAATTTTGATGTTGAGGGAGGATTCAAATATTGCATTTGCCTATACTATCCTCTTGACTGGAACCTCTATTTTATCTTTTTATAAGGCTGTGTGGTATATTTTTCTATGGATAAATCATAATGATTTTCCAGCTATTTTGCATTTTTTCAGTATGATAGACAATACTGCAAAGAAACCTTTGTATTCCAGTGGCCCTGGATATACCGGGCCACTTCTTAGCTTCCAACCTTTTCTCATGCTAGTTTTCATCCCTACCCTTCATGTGTAGCCACTTTGTTCAAAATCTAAAATAAGTGCCACCTTTTCCTACATCACCAGACCACAGGTTGCTCTTTCTTGGAATTGTTGACATTTTTTTGCTGAATGGCTTCTCTGGGTATGCCATCATGTGTATATTTCATTTATATGCCTTATCCTACTTATATTAGATTCTGTGGATGATGGAGACAATGTCTCCAAAGGTATTTGATTTCCATTTCCCATATGTGTATATAATGATGACAGCAACAATAAAAGCTATTCTGTGGAAGATATCATAATAAGTGAGAGTGGCTTATTTATATTATTCCATAGGTCCACCCTATGAGGTATAGCTATGATTCTCATTTTACAAATCACAATCTAGTGGATTTAATAGTATGCACTATTATTACATATATTAATATGTAACAAGTTATATACCTATTAATATATTAATATGTATTTATATATATTAGTAGTTAATAAATATATGGTATGTGTAATGATAACATAATAAGTGATTTTGTATGTAGCCCAAGGTCACATGACTAGCCATGCTTGAGTCCTGGAGTCAAACTTGGGTTCAACTCTCAGGTCTGTCCTTTACACATTGTTGCTGTTCCCTAAATTCTTTAGATTTCAGTTTTTTTATCTATAAAATGAGGTTTGCAGTGATGCTTACTTCACACAGTTATAGTGAGAATTAAATAAGAGAACACATGAAAGTAAAGCCACATCATGACCCCACAGAAGTAACTGGAGTTGAGCCCTGTGGTTGGTGCAGCCAACCAAGACTAAGAGTGTAGCCTGTTGTGTGTCCCTGCAGACAAGGAGTGCCTGCCCCAGATGAACAAGAAGAGGCAGAAGCAATGTTGTTCCATCAGAGTTTGTTTCTGGCATCTCCCATGTTTGAATGTGCTGGCACATGTGTGATTCTGATGTTAAAAGGTTCATATTCTCTGTACACCAAGGTCCTAAATACATTCAATTACTTCATCATGCACTCAAGCAAAACAAACAAGCAAACAAAAAAAACCTCCCAAAGCCTAGAGATTTGTTTCAACATTGAGAAAAACCAGCTAACCCAGGAACATTGAAAGAGAAATATGGGCCCCCTGTGGGGCCTCCTTAAACATTTGCAAGTATGATGACCCTACTCATTTTTTGCCTTATGAGTGACCTCAGCACCAAATACCCACATGAGATGTCACTCCATTAAGGTTAAATGGGAGAGTTGTGGTGCCAACCATGCAGTGTTCTGTGATCTGATGAAATATTGATGGATTTGTTAAGAAGAAACTCCTGCTGCATATGAGGAAGAGGTAGAGATGTTACAGCACTGGCATCATTTGCTTCTCAAACAGACACTGATTTCTTAAAACAGTTGATGATTCAGGTCTCACCTCCAAGCCAGTCATTCATGGTCATTAGTGCTATGGTCCTACCCTACTGTACAGCTGTTCTCTCTGGTGTCTAGTGTTAGTATATTTAGCTCCTCAAAGTCAGCAGGGCTGATTAACTCACAGGCCCACTCTCTCCCTCTACTTCTTCTTCATGTCTTAGCATTTGTTCATATTTTTCCTTCCACTAAAATGTGGCTTCTTTCCTTCTTGCCAACCTCAATCCAACCCACGCTACAGAGCTCAGTTCAGATTATATCTTAACGTGTGAACTTTTCCTGCAGTTGCAGAAACTCCCTATCACTTTTACGTATCACTAAAATTCCAGCCTGGGTCAGCACCTTTGGCTTTTCCCATTAACTGCTTTCTTAAGGATCAGGACCACATTACTGATAGACTGGTGGATATGCAAAATCATTCTATCTATCTATCTATCTATCTATCTATCTATCTATCTATCTATCTATCTATCATCTATCTATCTATCTATCTATCTATCTATCTATCTATCTATATCATCTATCATCTATCTATCATCTATCTATCTACCTGTCTGTCTGTCTCTACTTCTACCTCTATAAGTCTAGCCATTCTTGTTGATAAAAGGCTATAGCTGGAGGACACATCTTATCATTTCTCTATCCCTGACCTGACCTTGCCTCTTCTAGGCAGATACTAAAAGCTCCCAGAATGTAAGCATTCAGGGGTAGTACTATGGGCTCATAGAGTGGGTTGGTCTCTGGGTAGTTTTGAGGATCAAAGCATATTTTGAAAATTTGCAGCTTTTAAAAGCAATGACTGACACACAGTTGAAGTGACTTTGTGATTTAGGGTGTTTTCCTAGAAACCCTATGTTTGGCCTGGCCTGGGTACCCAAGGATGGCTTAGGGCAGTTTGAGGATGCTTTAATGCCAAAGTCTATCTGACCCTTGGATGATGAAGCATCTTTAGTTCTGGAGAAGAAGTATTTTAATTCAGTCAATTTATGAAATAATTACTTTGTGCCCAGCACTCTAATTAATTTATATGAATTTTAAAGTTTGATCTCCACAGGATCTCTTCAGGGTACGTGGTGTCATGTCCATTTTACAGATGAGGAAACTGATATTCCTTAGGAGTATCAGGAAAATTTTCCTAAGGAAATTTCCTTAGGAAATTTTGCTCCCCAGCAATGCCACACAACTCTAAGTGGCCATGCCAGGAAGAGAAGCCCCTGCTTTTCTAACTACCTCTAACTACCTAACTAACTTGGTGTCTATATATGACTGCCATAGCAGGCAACTCTTTGGAACAGACTGTCTTAATGCACCAAGGTAGATATCAGGCCCTTATACTAAATTGTTTCCTTTTTATTGAGTTGAAACAAAATGCATCTGTGAATACTGTACCTTAATAGGTTTTATGTGTAACTAATGGTTTGATGAGTCACTATGATGTTCAGTAATGCAAGAGTTGATCATGAGATTGTAAGAAGAGAAAAATGTGCTTTATCATTAGAAAATGGAATCCTTTCTAAAAAGTAAAGGTAGATATGGAAGATGGATTTGAAAGGTCAGGGTTAACAAGCTCCTTAATGGCTCAGTTAAAATCTAGCACAGTTCTTCCTTTTCTTCAGCTGAATGGATCATTTAGCTGAGTGATGCCCTTCACTGACAGCCCGGGCTTCTCTTCTAGCCATTGCAGGGAGCTGATGAAGTCTTGCACAGTAGAGAACAGGAGCTACAGAGCTTGGGCTACAGAGCCAGAAGTAAAAGTCTAGCTCTGCTCCTTACTGGCTGGGTAACCTTGATTACATTATAGACCTTCTTTATACCATACTTTCCTAACTGAAGAAAATAAAAATAAAACTTCTCATTTGCTTGGAGAACACATAAGATACTTTATATCCCCATGTGGTCCAATTCCAAGTAAGCTCTCAAAAAAATATTAGCTATTATTATCTTCTGACCTAGAAATCCAGAAACATTTTTGTGGAGTCAGCTAGCAAATATTTTAGTCTTTGCATGGTAATAGTTTTGTTGCAACTATTCACATCTGCTCTTTTAGCCTGAAAGCAGCAATAGACAATATATAAACAAAGGGCCCTGGCTATGTTCCAATAAAGCTTTATTTACCTAAGTAGGCTGCTAGCCAGATTTGACCTGAGGGCCACAGTTTGTTGATCCCTGTTCTAATCTAAACTATGCAAGAATACACACTCCAATTCTAAGGAGAGAAAAATAATTCCAATGAGATGTGATACTTCTGAGGCAGGACAGACTTTTCTGTTCTCAGCTGAGAACAAAAGGACTGCTTTGTACAGAGTTAAGTAGTCCCAAATCAGGATTTTTGATGGGAGCTTTTAAAAATAAAAATTCCAAGACCTCAACCCAGAAAGGTGATATGGCCCAGGAATCTGTATTTTCACAGGCAATTCTGATAAGCAGAAAGTTGCCTTGAATCTTTAGGCATTGAGTGTTGTACCCACCCAGGGAAGAAAAATGAGTATTTTTTTTTTAAGATTGACCTTCTCTTTTGGGTAAATTAGCCTTGAGGACCACCTAGAGCCCTGAGGTGATGACTGAAAGTGTTGTCAGATCTTTTCTTTTAATAGATTCAAATTCATCTTAGAGGTAAATTGAGCTATAACTTATCTGAGATCTTGAAATTGCAGAGAAAATCTTGATGTGGGCAAGATGCACATCAGTTGTGCATATGGCATACCAAATTAACAAACTCCTCATTAAAAATTAACAAAATGAAATTTTTTAATTTAAATTATTTTATTGTTGTTCAATTACAGTTGTCTGTATTTTCTCCCCACCTCTCCCCTCCAGCCCCTCCAAACTCACCTCCCTCCCTTGCTTCTACCCTCCCCCTTGGTTTTGTCCATGTGTCCTTTATAGTAGTTCCTGAAAACCAAAATGAAATTTTAACCATGGAAAGAGGTTGGTAAGGTTTTTTGTCACTGTGGTTTGCTTTGGAATTTTTTTTCTCCATCCATAATATTTTTTAACCACCAGCTCTATATGGAGTTCTTGTCTGACTATTGGTGCAAGTCGTGTTTTAAATTACCTTTCAAACTTCTATGTTGTGCATATGATCTTTCCTTTATTTAGGGTGCTAAAGTAAATATGCCCCTGCCACCCAGTTTACTGCTTTTTATATCTTAGTTTTTAAATAAGTGTTTTTAATATTCACTTGATTACCCAGCATGCCACTTTGCTATTAGGGACAGTGGGAATCAAAGTTAAATTCTACCTCAAACAAAATGGGGAGGGCATGACTTATCTTCTTACTGTTGACTTTTAAGCTGGGGAGGACATTACCATCATCTAGGATTAGTTTGTATCAGACAGAGCAAGAGGATTTTCCCATCTGTCTTTGCAACCTATAGAGATTAGAAGATTATTTGTGTCCTTCTTTCCATTGCTGTGGAAGCATAGAATAATTTGTGACTGAATGAGTATAAGATATATTTTTTCAATTTATAGGAATTACATTTTTAAATGTATTTTTAAATCTCTTAGATAAAAACAATTCTTTGTTGCTCAAGTGAGCTCTTTGAGTGAGGACAAAGCAACATTAACTTAACCACAAATTGCTTAGCTTTATGATTTTAATGGAGCAAAGAAAACCAATTTATTAATAAAGTATATTGCTGAAAGAGAATCTTTGTGGAATTTCAGACTGTGCAACACGTCCATTTGTATTGGCTTCATTTTATTATGCTTTCAGAGCTATTTATAATGTTATTTCACTGAAAATTCCTTTCCATATTATCATTTGTCTTCCATCTCCAGAAAGCTTTCCTTCCAAATTAAAAAAATAAATAAAAGTTAAGCTTTCTTCTTTCTTATACACCTCCTTAAAATCAATTGACAGTGGCATCTCCTGGGAATGGGTCCATCTCTTAGCCATGTCTAAAGTTTCTCCTGTTCCCAGCAGGAAAAGAAAATGGAACTTCCTTTCAAAGATTTTGCTTCTCATAAGAAGTGGACCTCAGGCAAATGCTTCTCCTCTCTTCTTAGTCAGAAGGGATCTGATATAATATTGCTTTCTTTTAACAAAAGTAATGTGAGAATCACAGCCCTCTTCATGGGTTGTGATCTGTGCAGTTGTACAAGGAGGCCCTGTGCTCAACAGAGCCCTAGACACTCATTTAAATGATCTGCTGCAGCCATGTTGGAATTCTCGTTAGTCTGTGAACAAGGGGCCTCATGTTTTCATTTTGCACTGGGCCCTGCAAATTATTAAGTGGTCTTGGTAAGAATCAACATGTTAAAGCACTGAATACTTTTGTCCAATAAACTTTTTTCCTTAGGGAAAGAAGGAGAGAAGCAACAAAATGTCAAAATTTTCCAAGTTCTGTCTGTGAGCTGGATTCTATGCTGAGTCTCATATGTGATCATGTATCACCCTGAAACAACCCTATAGACACAACTATGGCTTCCATTTTTCCCCAGATGGGGAATATGTGATTTAAAGAGAGTTAACATGTTATAGGTCACAGAGCTACTGAGGGGTAAGGCCACATTTTTAACTTAGATCTGCTTCCAAATATCAGTATACTATCTAATAGTTCATAGTCAGTTATCACTTTGAAATCAATGGTTTAAACATTTAACTAAATAAGTTCAATCACTTTCTTCAGGCAGCTGGTCTATCAGGTGTATGGACACTGTATCTAGGAGACAAATTTGATAGCTAGGTTCCCTTTTAACAATGCTCCCCCATTTCACCTCATTTCTGGAGGGATAAAGGCACCTCCAGACTAGAAGAACATTACTCCTTCTACTTTCATAGAAATATTTTGACTTTTTAAAAAAATTCTATTTTGTTATAGAAAGGCTGTTAAACTGTGCATTTGATATGTTTTATTTCTCTCTGTCCAGTATGCATTTCCTTTGTCTTATGATCAGCTCTTAATTTTCTTTGACTAACCCCTCCCCTTCCCTTGTTATTATAGTGGAATTACCCCACCTCAACCCCAGACAATCAAAACCATTCATGCTTTGCACACCATTGTTCTGAATGGGTTTATGACTAATTCAAGGATGGGCGAGTTTGTGGGGATCATTGTTAAAGAGGAGCATCTTTCCCCCCTGCTGAATTGGAAAATATAAAGCAGGAGCTCCTTTGGCTTTCAAATTCAATCAGAACCAAGAGACAGGAGAAGAAAAATTCCTGATGCATTTGAGCTACTTGATTCACATTCACTCTCTGGACAATTTGATTTCATGACCCAAGAAAATCCTTTTTTGCTTAAGTCACTTTGAGTTGAGTTTCTGTGACTTGCAGCTAAATGAGTTCTGGTTATCATAAATGCCAATTGTGCTTGTCAAAGAAAAGCAATTTCCCCAACATTAACATGGTAGACTAACTAAACCATTCACATTATCTCAACTTGTGTTTCCTTTTATACTAGATGGCAATAAGTACAAGTTCTGGTGTTAAAAGACAGACACACTGAGAACTGAAAAAATATCAGACACAAAGATCATTTGCTAAACAATGTCAATATTTTTCCTCCTTGTTGTTTAATGTTGTTTTTTCTTCTTTAACTGTAGTACATAATTTGCTAGTTCTCAAGAAAAGGTATCCACATGGAAAGGTCTAAACTGTCACAAGTCATTTTGTTTCCCTAGTATCCGGTGGGGTCACCGCTATTGTGTAGACAATCGAACAAAATTGCTTAATGAATGGAAGGTCTGTCAGAATTCTCCTTCTATAGCCAGAAGTGTAAACATTATAAATTATGGACTGAGCTGGTTGCCCAGTGAAATCTCAGTATGCTTTGGACTAAGGAAATGATAGCCTCTCCTAAACTATTCTCAATTGAATGAGTAGATAATCAGGAATTAAAATTGCTAATGGCATTTTAGGGAATTTAAAATGAAATTACAATAGTTTTTCTTCATTTTTTATCTATCAGAAGAGACTTTGCCCTGGGTACTTAATTTTCTGACCCTGTCAAATACAAAGATTTTATTCTCAAAATAAATATGAAAAAATCTATAAGGTACATTGCATTCTGACAGAGGTATGGTGAACAAACTTTTGTGTTTGTGTGATTTGGGTGACTTTGCACATATTTTTGTATAGGTCACTTTGTCAGTCCCAGGAATAAAAGAGGGAGAATGTACTCCCCTCACTCACTAAGTGCAGTGTTGGCAGCCATCCATTGAAGGCAGGGTGTGCAGGCCATCAAACCCAGATTATTTTTTGCTTTGCAATTGTAAACATTAGTTGTCTATATATTTAAAACTGCAGGAGGACAGCCCATCCTTTACTTTGTGGTGTGGACCTGAGTCATTTAAAAACAGCACTCTCTTAGATATTCCCAAGAAATAGTAAGCTAAATTTTCATGCCTTCCAAATTCTCCGCAGCAAAAGTATCTTAACAAGATGATCTAAATTGATAGGTGTTGGTCTGGAATATAGGTCTGAGTTTGGAACTTCGACTCTATTACTTCCTAACTGTTGCATTCTTGGTCAGGTACTTAGAATTTTTGACCTGCAATTTTCCATTCTACAAAATGGGGATAATAGTGCTGACCTAGCTGGGCTGTTTCTTAGATAAGAGATAATGTAACACACCATTTAGCATGGCCTTGACACATAGGAGGTGCTCAATATTCTCTTCATGTGCCATTTCCCTTGGATGTGCATGAACTACTTGGCACTCTCTCCCATTCCCAGGCTCTGCCTACTCTAAGCAAGTGGCAGAACATGGAATTGGCAGCCAGAAAAATGTGGACTTAAATCATAGTAACACTCCTCATAGATAGAGTTGCCAGATTTATTAATGGACCACCCCTTTGAATTGGACTTTGAGATAAAAAATTGCTTTCATAAGAATATCCCATGCAATATTTGGGACATACTTATACTAAAAATGTTATTTTAATTTTTTTATTAGCAATTTCAATAAGACATTCATATTTTATCTGGCAGCACTGCCCATAGGCTATGACCTTCAGCAAGTCATGTAATATCTTCAATTTTATCATGTGTGTAAAGATAATATTAACAACTATTACTGGACTTCCGGCCAAGATGGAGGCATAGGTAGACACACTGTGCCACCTGGCACAACCAAAATAAGGACAACAACAATTTAGAAACAAAATAACAACAGAACTGACAGAAAAATTGAACTGCATGGAAATCTGACAGCCAAGGAGTTAAAAGAGACACATTCATCCAGACTGGTAGGAGGGGCAGAGTCAGGCAGCTGAGCAGAGAGGGGTTGTGGCAAAAAAAAAGCAGTTGCACTGGGCACGCGAGTCAGCAGTGAGCGGACCCTAGGCATGGGGTGGCAATCGGCAGACCCAGTGAGGTGGTGATTGTGAAGCCAGGCATGGTGCGCAAGGTGGCTGGCTGACCAGGCAGTCCCACATTCATGTGCAGATAAACCAGGTGAAACTGGGGAGTGAGACAGACCGTGCAACCCAGGGTCCCAGCATGGGGAAATAAAGCCACACAAAACACCGATTGAAAGCACCTGTGGGGGTTGAGGTGCCAGGAGAAACCCATAGCCTCACAGGAGAGTTCCTTGGAGAGACCTACAGGGTCCTGGAATTGGACACAAGCCCACCAACATGGGAATCAGCACCAGAAAGGCCCAGTTTAATTGGGGGAAGCACCGAAGGCATTGAAATCTGACAGAGAGCTGAGCAAGTGCCATTGTTCCCTCTGGGACCCCTCCCCCACATACAGCATCACAACCCAGTGACTTGGTTGCCCCACCCTGGTGATAATCTAAGGCTCTGCCCCTCATAGTAACAGGTCCGACAAGACAAAAAAAAAATAAAAATAAAAAATAAAGGCCCAAATGGAAGAACAGATCAAAGCTTCAGAACAAATACAACTAAGTGAAAAAGAGATAGCCAACCTAACAGATACACAGTTCAAAGCAATGGTGGTCAGGATGCTCACAGAATTGTCACAGAATTGGTTGGATTTGGTCACAAATTAGATGGAAAAATGAAGGCTACACTAAGTGAAATGAAGGAAAATGCACAGGGAACCAATAATGAGGGGAAGAAAACTGGGACTTGAATCAATGGAGTGGACCAGAAGGAAGAAAGAAACAATCAAACAGAAAAGAATGAAGAAACAAGAGTTCAGAAAAAATGAAGAGAGGCTTAGGAACCTCCAGGACATCTTTAAATGTTCCAACATCGGAATTATAGGGGTACCAGAAGAGGAAGAGGAAGAGCAACAGGTGGAAAAGTTATTTGAACAAAAAAATAAAGGAGAACTTCCCCAATCTGGCAAAGGAAATAGACTTTCAGGAAGTCCAAGAAGCACAGAGAGTCCCGAAGAAGTTGGACCCAAGGAGGAACACACCAAGGTACAACATAATTACATTAGCTAAGATTAAAATGAAGGAGAGAATCTTAGAATCAGTAAGAGATAAGGAGACAGTAACCTAAAAAGGAGGTCCCATCAGACTGTCAGCTGATTTTTCAAAAGAACTCTTTCAGGCAAGAAGAGGCTGGAAAAAAGTATTACCAGTCATGAAAGGCAAGGACCTACATCCAAGATTGCTCTATCCAGCAAAGCTTTCATTTAGAATGGAAAGGCAAAGTGCTTCTCAGATAAGGTCAAGTTAAAGGAGTCATCATCACCAAGCCCTTATTATATGAAATGTGAAAGGGACTTATCTAAGAAAAAGATAAAAAAGATGAACCATAAAATGACAACAAATGCACAGCTATTAACAACCACACCTAAAACAAAAATAAAAACAAACTAAGCCAACAGCTAGAACAGGAACAGAACCACAGAAATGGAGATCACATGGAGGGTTAGCAACAGGGGACTGAGAGGAGGAGAGAGGGGGAAAAGGTACAGAGAATAAGTAGCATAGATGGTAGGTAGAAAATAGGGGGAAGGCAAGAATAGTGTGGGAAATGTAGAAGCTAAAGAACTTATGACACATGGACATGAGCTAAAGCGGGGGAATGTGGGTGGGAGAGGGTGTGCAGGGTGGAAGGGAATGAAGGGGGGAAATGGGACAACTGTAATAGCATAATCAATAAAATATATTTAAAAAAGAAAAAAAACAACTATTACTAAAGAATTATTATATGACACCAAGCTTTTAATCTCTTTTTCTCAGAAAATACATGAGCTAATTTTATTTTATTTCGTTTGTAAGTGTATTTTATTGATTATGCTATTACTGTTGCCCCATTTTTTCTCTCCTTTACCCCACTCTGCCTGTTACCCTCATTTCCTCGAACATTCCCCTACCTTAGTTCATGTCCATGGGTCATACATATAAGTTCTTTGGCTTCTCCATTTCTTATACTATTCTTAACTTCCCCCTGTCTATTTTGTACCTACCAATTATGCTTCTTATTCCCTGTATCCTTTCTACAATTCTCCCCCATCCCCTCCTCACTGATAACCCTCCATGTGATCTCCACTTCTGTGATTCTGTACTTGCTCTAGTTGTTTGCTTAGTTTTTTTTTTTTTAGGTTCAAATGCTCATAGTTGTGAGTTTGATGTCATTTTACTGTTGATAGTTTTGATCTTCTTTTCTTAGGTAAGTTACTTTAACACTTCATATAATAAGGATTTGGTAATGATGCACTCTTCTAACTTGACCTTATCTGGGAAGCACTTTATCTGCCCTTCCATTCTAAATGATAGCTTTGCTGGATAGAGTACTCTTGGATGTAAGTCTTTGCCTTTCATGACTTGGAATACTTCTTTCCAGCCCCTTCTTGCCTGTAAGGTTTCTTTTGAGAAATCAGCTGATAGTCTTATGGCAACTCCTTTGCAGGTAACTATCTCCTTTTCTCTTGCTGCTTCTAGGTTCTCTCCTTATCTTCAATACTGGGTAATGCAATTATGATGTGTCTTGGTGTGTTCTTCTTTGGCTCTAACTTTTTTGGCACTTTCTGAGCTTCTTCGACTTGTATGCTTATTTCCTTTAGCAGTTTGAGGAAGTTTTTTTTCATTATTTTTTTCAATAAGTTCTCGATTTCTTGCTCTTCTTCTTTTCCTTCTGGCATCCCTTTGATTCAGATGTCAGAACATTTAAAGTTGCTCCAGAGGTTCCTAAGCCTCTCCTCATTATTCTGAATTCTTATTTTTTCATTCTGTTCCAGTCGAATGTTTGTTTCTTCCTTTTGTTCAAAATCGTTGATTTGAGTCGTGGTTTCCTTCTGTTCACTGTTGGTTCCCTGTATATTTTTCTTTATTTCACTTTGCATAGCCTTCACTTTTCCCTCTATTTTGCATCTGTATGCAATCATTTCTGTGAGTATGCTGATTGTGGTGTTTTGAACTCTGTGTCTGATAGGTTGGCTATCTCCTCATCACTTAGTTCTTTTCTGGAGTTTTGAACTGTCCTTTACCTTGGGCCATATTTCTTTGTCTCAGCACACCTCTTATATTGTAAGGGGGGTACCCTTAGGTATTCACCAGGGCAAAGTAATCCACTTCTCTAAGTTGTGGTGCTATATGTGTGGCAGGGGTCAGATGGGGGACAATGCTGCTTGCTCAGCTCTCACTCCAATTTCAGTCTTTTCCTCCCCTACCCACAAGCAAATTGAATCCTTCTGCTGCTGATTCCCATGTGGGTGGGCTTGTGTATGTTCTAGGACCCAGTGGGCCCCCTTATCATACTCCCCTGTGAGACCAGCCGTTTCTCCTGGCTTCTCATCCTCACTCCTCCTATCAGTCTGGATGAATGTTTCTTCTTTAACTCCTTAGTTGTCAGACTTTCATACAGTTCAATTTTCTGGCAGTTTTGGTTGCTTTTGTTTTAAAATGGGTTTTATCCTTCTTTTGGTTGTGCGAGGAAGCAAAGCCTATCTACCTGCAGCCTCAATCTTGGCCAGAAGCTCAAATAATCTCCTTATTTTATTATTCCTATGTTGTAGATTATAAACATACAGAAAGGGTAAGCAACTGACCTGTGTGTATATAGCTGATATGTAGCTAAACCAGATTTTGAACCCAGTTGATTCAAGAGGTTCCACTCTGACCTACCACCTCTATAAAATACAATTATATGTCCACCAAATGTGACTCCAGGTGAAAAAAGCAGATAGTGTATATTGGTGTAATCCTAAAAAAATGAGATTGCTGCATAGCTCAGTCTCATGGAATCAAATTTGAATAAACTTGTTTTACTGCCAAAAAGAATTTTTACAAATTTTGTTAAAGACAGACGAAATATTTTTTTAGCACTTACCAAAATTCTCTTCCATTTCCTGCTACTTCACTCATACACTGGAACTCCTAAGGGACTTCTCAAAATTTCCCAAAGAAAATTCTCCACCCTTCACCTGTGACTGACTTTTTCTCTTCGTTCATCTTCTTCTCAGTCCCTTATTATGTAGATTCAGCAGGCTTCTCTCCTTGAAGAAATAGTCCATATTCTTTAGATGAAAGAAGAAGGTAAATTGGACTGGCAATTTCAAAATTCTCTTTGGTAGGCTGAAAGAGTTGCTGAAGTTCATGCATATTCTTATGTTAATAATTTCTTGTTTTTTTTTTTTTTTATACTAGGTGCTCAATAAATGTGAATTTCCTTCTGCCTTCCTTTGTATTTTCTCATATTTTGCCACTGTCATAGCAGGTCCTATTCCTGGTTCCAGTTCTGTAGTTTGCACATGACTTGACAAAAACCTGAGCTTCCTGGAAACTTGGGGACCAAGGTGCATGGGTATTGACTGAGATTACTGGGTTAGACTTAAGAGAAGCATGAGAAAAAGGCAGCTCAGAGAATAAAAGCATATTTTAAGAGAAGGTGTTTTTAGGGAACTAAAGTATATTACAGAGACAAAGTAAAAACATACTCCAAGGAAATGTCTTGCTGGAGTAGAAAGTATTTGTAAGCTCAGGCTTATTTCTCTGCTTATGGATTGTTCTGTATGCTACAAGGATGACAATTCAGGGAATATATTTGTAGCCATCTAGCCAATACTACTTATCAACTACAGCTCAATAACAAGGTCAACATTTGAAGAGTACACCTGGAGTTTATATATATATAAACTTTTCATATATATATAACTTTTCATAAAAATTTTAGTGAGTTTTCATTCTGGAGTACCTGGTGGAATTCACTTTTAGGTCACCTTGGCCTTTAATTACAACAAAAAGAAGTTTCAAGTTCAGTCTTTAATAATTAAAAGCATTTAAAAATTATCTAGAACAAAAAATTGCTTTTGAAGGAGGACATTGAAATTTTTGTTATATCAGATCTATATTAACTTTTAGAAGCTTGTCTCCTTCTGATGTATAGCTGTCACAGGGAAAATATCTCCTTATTTCACAGGGAAATAAAAATAAAAAACCCCAGGTAATTTATATAGGATATCACATATTTATTTTCAAAACTCACTTCAGAGTTTTCCTTCTTTTGTTATTTTGCAGTTTAGAAAATGGTGGCTCACAGTGGTAAAAATCTTGCCTGAGATCACACAGCTAAAAAGCTATAAAACTGAGATTACAGCCCAAGCCTTTCTGGCTCCAAAGCCTGTGTTCTTGCCATGATACAGAGCATGACTCAGAATGTATGACAAAGGACTTGAATAGACATTTCTCCAAAGAAGATATACAAATGGCTGACTAAACAGATGAAAAGATGTTCAAAGTGACTAAATCATTGGAGATTCAAATCAAAGACACAATGACATACCTCATTCCACCCAATAGGATACATCTACTATAACAAGTCTTGGCAAGGATGTGGAGAAATGGGAATATAAAATGAGGCAGCTTCTGTGAAAAAGGTATGGACATTCCTTAAAAACATACACATAGAGTTATCATTTGGTCCAGCAACTCCACTTTTAGGTTTATACTGCAAAGAAGTGTAAACAGAGACTCAAAAAATATTTTTATACCCAAGTTTTTAGTATCATTATTCACAATAGCCAAAAGTTAGAAGCAACTCAAATGTCCTTGATGGAAGAATGGATAAATAAAATTGGCATATACATACAACAGTATATTATTCATCCCTAAAATAGAAGAAAATTCTGACACATATTATATGAATGAAACTTTGAAGATATTATGCTAAGTGAAATAAACATATCACCAAAGGACATACATAGTATGATTCCATTTATAGGAGGTATCTAGAGTATTCAAATTCATACAGACAAAAAAGTACAATGATGTTTTCCAGGGGATGAGGGAGGGAAAAATGAGAAGTTATTATTAAAGTGTGTAGTTTCAGTTTGGAAAGATGAAACAGTTCTAGATATGGTGGTGGTGATGACTGCACACCAGTGCAAATATACTAAGGCCACAGAAATAAAAAATAAATAAATAAAGAAAGAAAAGCACAGGCACACACACAATAGTTGAGGAGTTCTGGACCATGCTGTTCAGAGAATAGTGTTCTTGATGGTGGATCTTAGGCTCAGATGGCTAACTCCCCAGCTGACCCAGTAGGACTGGAATAGGGTCCAGGATTGTGCATTGTGAACCTGCTGCACAGGTAACTCTGAAGTAGGTGTTCAGCACATGTTAGAGGGAGGCCCATTTTACAGTTGAGATAATTTAGATTCCCCAACATTTTAGAACTAGGAATTGGTAGATGTGGAATTTGTTTTTGGACAATCTGACTTCAGACTCTGCTCTCTTAGGCACTGCCATGGAAGTCTAATACACATTTTACAGCTTTACTTTGGGTACCTTCTGGTTCCCAGTGTAAAACATAGAAGCTTCTGGCAAGTTCAGAAAGAGAATTTTGATGTGTTGCTGTAGATCAATGGTTCTCAATGAGGGGTGATTATTTTCCCTGCAGACATTTGGTGAAGTTGGGACACTTTTTTTAAAAAATATTCACCCTAGGACATGCTTATTGATTTTAGAGAGAGGGGAAGGGAAGCAGAGAAATATTGATGTGAGGGAGAAACAACAGTCAGTTGCCTCTCATCTGCACCCCAAAGTGGGGCTGAACTTGCAACCTATGAAGACATTTTTGATTGTCACAATTGGAGCTCTTACATACATTTCATGGGTTGACACCAGGGATGTTACTAAATTTGACAGACACCCCTCAAAGAAACAAAACAAAACAAAGAATTATCTGGTTCAAAATATCAATAGTGCTGAGTTCGAGAGACTTCAATGTGGATAATATATTTTGAACTTTACTGGAAGTCCTTTACAATTTCTTTTGCTAGTTAAACTGTGCTTCTTCGAATTTTGGTTCATGAAACTGAGCTGGGGGAAAACCCCAGATGATTTAAATTTAATATTCAGGTAATATTGGTATTATGCTTGAAGGCCACTTGATTTGCCAGCAAAGTAGTGTCTATTAAAATCATCCTGCTGTGTTATTTATTTATTTTTTCTTAATCCAGTTGGTTTTAGGATCTTTAGCCAGAGATCACATGTAAATTGGGAAAAACATCATGTATCAGTTACTCCTGAATAAATATGTAAAATTTCAGTGTTCAGTAACCTTGCATATATCATGAAGTCTTTGCAATATACTATTTCATTTTGACTTTTCATGTTCTTTCCCTAGATTTCAATTTGCTTTTAGAAGTTAATTCCAGTCTAATGATGACTTTGTAATATTCAATACATGAGAGCTTATGTATTAACGTTCTTACTTTCCACTACCAGGGACCTTGGGTCTACTTTGGAATACAAATTTTCATCACAAAGCAGAGCTCATTCATTCAAATGATTTTGATAAAAATAGAGATATCTGTGGCCCTGGCTGGTGTACCTTAGTGGATTGAGCACAAGCCTGTGAGCCAAAGTATTGTGGTTCGATTCCCAGTCAGTGTACATGCCTGGGTTGCAGGCCAGTTCCCAGCAGGGGATGCATGAGAGGCAACCGTACATTGATATTTCTCTCCCTCTCCCTCTCTTCTTCCCTTCCCCTCTAAAGATAAATAAAATCTTTTAAAAATTTTATAAAAAATAGAGATATCTGTGATTTCTACATGAATTCAGGAGTTTCGCTGGCTTTTGTTGAGTAACTGTAATCTAAGTTACCCTGGAGAGATCATCAAAACTCTTCCCATGAAGTTGATGCCCTGGCTGGTGTGGATCAATTGGTTGGAATAGAGTCCTGTCACTGAAGAGCTGAGATTTCAGTTTCTGGTCAGAGGACATGCATAGGTTGTGGTCTAATTCCTGGTCCAGGTGCTTACAATCCCCAGTCCAGGCATGTATGGAGGGTAATCAATTGATGTTCCTCTTACTTTGATGTTACTCTTTCTCCCTTCCTCTCTCTCTAAAAATAATGAAAATCAAAGGGTCTTGGGTGAAGATTAAAAATAACAACAATAAAAGCAAACAAAACAAAACAAAACCAAACCTCTTCCCATGAAGTTGAATCATAGACTTTGGGCAATGGATTTGGCATTCCATTCCTCCATCTTGGTCAGCTCTACTTACCTCCTCAAGCTCCTCACCACCATGCCTGTGGCCAAGCTGGCTCACTTCTTAGATGTGTGGCAGAGCAGGAGTTTAAAATCAGCTTCTTGCCTTCAAACAGAAAATGAAAATGTGGTATGGATCAGTGTTGTGTCTGTCCTCTACAGTGGATTTCAGTCAGCCTCTGAGATTGGCTTCCTGCATGTGGTAAAGTTATGGTCCATATTGCAGACACCAAAGTCACCAGACACTGCGGGGATTTATTTCTTCATCTGGCAGATGCACAAATTTGAGGAGCTTGATCAAACCTTGAAAAGGATGAGATAGAGAACCTGTATACATTCACATTTGCATTGGTCAAGAATCTATTTTGATGTTGGTGGGGAGTGTTTCCTCCACTGTGAAGCCTTTACAGAGCTCAGCCATTAGCCTGTCTCAACTAAATTGAAGTTTATTTCAATCAAGAACTGAGATGTTTTGCTCACCTTTGTCAGCTCTACCTCCAAACAATCTTGCCATCTGTTATAGCAGAAAAACCAGAAATTATGTGCATCATGATATAATGAAAAAGGAAACATATAGCCCATCCCTGGAAAATTCAAAAATAAAATTTAACTAGAATTTAATCAAGTCTCTAGATCTAATGACCTGCTTACAGGAAATCAGAGAGATGAAGAAAGAAATAAAATGAAACCATAACAATCCAATCAGCCAGAATCAGAATGTGGCAAATCCACCAAATGTAATGGACCTTGTTTGGATTCAATTTTGGACAAACCAATGTACAAGAAGTACATTTTGAACATGGAATGGGTATTAGATGGTGCTAAAAATCTATTAATTGTGTCAGAGGTGATAATAGTATTGTGGTAATGTTAATCAGAAAAAAAAAAAAGGTTAGCATGTCCATTACTGGCAATGATGTTCCAGATGTGAGATTCCACTGTACTACATCAGATGTTCAAGTGTAACTGTCTTTAAAAACTGGAACAACATGAGTCTTAGCATACACCCCTAGCAGGAACATTGAACAATGGGTTATCTTTCAGTCATGAACTGCAAAGTGGATGATGATTGTACAACACAGAAATGACAGGAAAATTTAAATGTTCATAGCATAAAGCATCTTGCTCTAACTAGAAGGAATATTCATACAGCATGTGACAGGGAGAGATAGAGCTAAAATGATGAAAGTACTTTGTGAAATCATGTTCCAGGCACTGAGAATCCCTGAGATGTGCTAAAGAGCATCTTGCTGACCTGTGGTTCCATCAAGATATTTTAGCTGGGAAAATGACACACTTTGCTTACAGAATGTTTGGATAGTAAAACATGACAAAAGAAATGCAACTAACTGGTGAATCAGTCAATACTTAATGATTTTCAGTTTAATAACTCTCCATTTAGTTATGCAAAGGCATTGGTTGAATTTGTACATATATAGCTTTAAAAGGTTGAATAGCATCATTTTCATTCTCATCAGGGTTAAAACTACAGACAGAAAACCTTTCACACTTTACTGTGACTTGGCCTCAAATATTTGACTTCAATTTAAGCCTTTGGTATGAAGGCATCAAGAGAGGAATAAAAAATCAGACAGAAACTGGATAACCTGGGCGTTTTGAGGTTCTAACTCTACATGTCAACATACCTGTTCAAAGGCAAGGAAAATTGAGGAACCAGATGGATTATTTCCTCTTAATCTTTCAATACAACACCACGTATACTTTTCTTACCAGACTGAAAGATTTCTGGAATGAATTACCTGTGGTTTCATTTCAAATAGACAAAACAATAGCATGGCTTTTCTTTAGTACATATTATATCCTTCTTGGGCTTCCTGAGTGAATTATATTCACCACCTATCTAAAGTGTGGCATAAGAAAGAAGAGTAGCAGTGGATGAAGAGGAGAGCTCAGTTCTAACATTGGCTCAACAAATACTTAAACACTTGCCTCAGTTATCCCAACTGCGTTTTTCTGATGTGGTCAAGAATTACAACTAGAGGGAGGGCACAGATTCAAAGTGAACTTTAAACTAATTTTCTGTTCTGGTACAGACAATGGATATGACAGACCCTCTTCAGTGATGGTAGTGCTCACTTCTCCAGTTAGTGGGGCAATGCTCATCCTGTGGGGGAAGCTTTATTGCTCACAAATACTTTCTGTCTTCCCTGGGGAAGATTATCCTTCCTTCCCCTCTACTGTTATCAGGCTTGGCTATTCGACAGTCTCTGGCCTGTGACATGTGACTGGAGGTGGCTTAGCACTCCTGGTTAAGAGCTTAAGAGCCTGTGTGGCTTATGTTGTTCGTTCCTCCTTTCAGGGGCTAGGTCATGTTATAGATGAAGCCCCATTCCTGGGCTTGGTTCCAGGAGTGAAAAGTTTGGAAATGCAGCTGCGGCCCACCCAGAATGGGCAGGTTGTACGAGTGAAGAACACAACTTTGTTTTCGTAAGCCACTAAGATCAGAAGGGGTTGTTGATTTTATCTAACCTATCCAATTTTGATATCAACTCCCTGGGTGGCAAATTAGATGATAGGTGGGCTGGTGAGAGGAAGTAGGCATCATTTGAAAAAGCCTCTTGGATGAGTCTTATGCGCTCTCAGTTTCCGATAGGGTAAAGTTTGTTCCATGGGGGCCATGCAGTTTCCCACCAACTATTACTATGGCTATCCTGTTCTCAAACCTGGATCCAGCTTTGCCAACATTTCTCAGATACTCATTTACCTTTTAGGTTAGAAACAGATCTTCTAATATTTTAAGGATATAATTGTTTATGATAAACCTGGCCTTTCGGTTTTATAATCTTATAACCAGGTTAAACCTCTTAGCGATGAAAATAAAGAAAACAACACAAGGAAGGCAAATAGGGTATTATGAGGTTTTATTAAGTTCTGTGCCCTTGTATTGGTGCTGTAACACATCACGACTGCTCTCGTTTAACAAAAGAAGACACTGAAACTCAGAAGTGAAGTCTTGCCTGAAAAGTGGAAGAGCAGGGAAAAATGCAGGGCAATTTTACTATCATTACCCACTAAATCCTCCATACAGTCATTTAGCTCTGTTTACATATTATTCTTTTCAAATTTTCCAAGCCAAAGGATTCTTCTGTAGTCATGGGTTCCTCATTCATATCCTTTATATTACTTATTTTGAGAGCATTTCAAATTTGGCTTAATATCAGGTAGAATATGGTTGTTTATGTTGTAATAACAAAAATTTCTCCAGATATTAGTGACTTAACAGAACACAACTTTAAATGCTATTGAAGGGGAGCAGTTTGCCATCCCAAATACACATCTCTGGGATAGATTAGCTTTAAGAAATGACAGACTTAAGAAAAAGCTTTGACTTTCCTCCTTACTGCTTAAAAGAATTTAGACAGAAGACCTGCTCCAGGAAAGAAGATGTTATCATAAATAACTAGCTTATTGTGAACTTGCATGTGATAAACAAGGAGAAACTTAGTAAGGCCTGTTTAATCAAAGTCTTCTCTGTGGTATATTGTTAAAGATGGCCCAGCAAACATTTATTTAGCAAACATTTGCTTTTCCATCTCCATGTGAATTGCCTTCTTGCCTTTTGAGGTTTGAAAGCACTCCTACTTCCCGTTCTCCTTAGCTTAAGATGACAAATAAGCCTCAACTTTACGCCCATATTCTTAGGGAACACCTACATGAGCACATGTAATTAAATTTGGTTGTGTTCTCCTGTTATTCTGTCTCACATCAATTTGATTATTAGACCAGCCAGAAGAACTAAGAGGGAAAAGAGGGGAAATTTTCCTAATGCTCATACCTTTTTTTACATGACCAATATGGACTACAGGATCGTACCCCTTTTGAGTCACTTTGAGAATCAGCCTGGTGTATTTTGTCCCATGATGGTCAATTGAGGAAAAAAGTAAACATGTCAATAACATGTAGGCTTTTAAAACATATCACAGGAAATACATATATCATTCTATTGGGCAGAACAATACATCTGCCCATACCTACCTTCAAGGCAATGGGCAAGCACAATCTTCTCATGTGTCTAGAAGAAATGGTGAATTGGAATATTCATAAATATTTAAATTTTTTTCTAGCATAATCCATATCAGATGGTGTTTAATCATGATGTAAACAAATCACCTTTCACTAGAAAAATATACAGTAGCTACTGTTGTTATCAAGACACCCCTGAGCTCATTGGTTGGAATCTGTCAGACAATAGTGACTCTCCAACTCACTCTGGAGTATATTTTTCATCACAACTTAGATT
The DNA here is from genome assembly GCA_004027475.1 of Anoura caudifer. NCBI lineage: Eukaryota > Metazoa > Chordata > Mammalia > Chiroptera > Phyllostomidae > Anoura > Anoura caudifer. The sequence goes on from PVKU01009288.1 coordinate 43,186, forward strand.
TTTCCAGATATTTTCAGTAATAGCATCTCAAATTGGGAACTCATTCCCACACTAGCTAAAAGGTAGAATCTGTAGGCAGGAGGGAGTTTCCTGTCTCGTGCTGATCTGTTGGTGCTTACATCAAGACATTCCACACCATTGTCATAAAACGCTGGTCTTACAAACCTGTTTGTAAACAGGTTCACGTTTTGATCAATGCAGGTAAATGAAGGAAATAGGCTAGCATTATAAATTATCTCATTAAAAATTAAAGTGAGGTAAAACTGTATACATTTCACTAAATTACCTTTCTAGGCTTTGCAAATATTCTGAGGGTGACTAATCTCTCCATTTTAATTAGATTCCACATCTTTTTCAAAGGCTAGTGTCCTGATGTTTTAACATAAAAAGACTGGTCCTATTTAAGGCAGAAATCTGGAGAGCTGAGAATTAACATTTACTGTTAACCTTTTTTTAAGGGGAATGATTTAACTTCAAGTGAGGAAGACTGTCCATAATTGAACCACATTTATGATTTTTAAAATAAGTAGCAGCAAATTATATCCTACATGCCTGATTTGCAATGCATCTCAAATTACAACTCCCTCCCCCTTCCTATATACCCCTTCCTCAGTTCATTTTTGCCCCTAGCTTTTATCATTGCTCAACATGTTCTACATTTTGTTTATTTTTCATTGCCATTCATTATTTTTTGCCGCATTGATTCAGGGATTCTTGTCTGGTTTATGGTTTTATCTTCAAAGCCAGACAATATGCCTGGTACATAGTAGATGCTCAATAAATATTTGTTCAAAGGAGGAACCAACCCACAATTGAATTTCATGATTAAAGAGCATTTGCCACTTGAATATAAACTCTCTGAGGATAGAATCTTGATCTGTCTTTTCCTGCAACTCCCTCTCTGGCACCTAGAGTCCTGCTTGGTAGAAGTACATTCTCAATAAATATTAGTCAACTAAGGTAGTATCGGAATCTGAAGAAACAGATGTTGTATCATTTAATTTAGATAGTGGGCAGGAAGAGAGTAGACCTGACACTAACAGATGTCTGCATGTAGTAGTGGTGGCTGGTGACACATGACAAACTTTGCAGGCTATGCCCCAGCCATGCTGAGTGGCTTTCTCTGCCCTGTAGGCCATGCTCTGCTGTACATCTCAGCACTCACACACCTGCTCAAGCAAGGCTGGACCACTCTCCATCCTCATTTGGTTGGCTAACTCCTATTTCTTCTTCAGGCCTCAGCTTAGACATTACTTTCTATAACTCAAGTAAGTTAATAAAAAATATTTGCTGAGTGTATTAATTAAATCTTTGAGCTGTATTAATACAATCTTTGAGTGTATTAATTAAATATTTGAGATAGATTAATTAAATCTATCTCAAATCTGAATTATCCTTAACATCTTTCTGTTTTTCACACCCTACATTATATCCACTGGAAATTGCTATAAAATCACTTCAAAATATATTGAGAACTTGACCCATTTAAACTTCATGACCACCTCAGAGCTTGTCAGGACATTGTAATCACTCTCCAGCTGGACTTTCGCAAATTTAACTTTTATTATTTTTAGATACAGATTTTAAAAATTTAATCTTTATTGTATTTTTTCCATTATCAATTAGTTCCCTTATACACCTCCTCCTCCAGCAATCACCACACTATTGACCATGTACATGAGTCCTTTTTCCATTTTGCTTAATTCCTCCACCCCTTAACCTCCCCCCAACCTCACTAGCTGTCATCTTCTCTCCATCTGCGACTCTGTCTCTTTTGTTTGTTAGTTCAGTTAGTTCATTAGATTCCACGTGAGTGAAATCATGTGGTATTTTTTTTCTGTGACTGGCTTATTTCACTTAGTATAATGTTCTCCAGGTCCATCCATACTGTTGTAAAGGCTAAAATTTTCTTATTTTCTACAGCTGAGCAGAATTCCATTGTGTAAATTTTCTCATAGTTATTTTATCCACCTATCTACTGATGTCTGCTTTCATATCTTGGTGATTGTAAACAACGCCACAATGAACATAGTGGCACATATGTTCTTTCAAATTAGTGTTTTGGGTTCCTTTGGATATATTCTGAGAAGTGGGTTCTCTGGGTCAAAAGACAGATCTATTTTTAATTTTTGATCTCTCCATACTGCCTTCCATAGTGGCTGTACCAATCTGCACTCCCACCAACAGTGCAAAAATGTTCCCCTTTCTCCACATCCTCACCAGAACTTGTTTTCTATAGATACAGATTTTTTAATATGCAGATTTTTCCATTGCAGTTCACATTCAATATTATTTTGTATTGATTTGAGGTATATAGCAAAGTGGTGAGACAATCATATACTTTACAAAGTGCTCCTGCTGAAATTTCAAGTACCCATCTGACACAATACATAGTTATTACAATATTACTGAGTATATGTTCCCTATGCTTTACTTTGCATTTCCATGACTATTCTGTAACTACCAATTTGTACTTCTCAATTCCTTCACCTCTTTCGCTCTGTCCCTCAAGCATCCTTTTCTCTGGCAACCACCACCTAGTAGATTTTTATTTAACCATTGTCTCCTACAGTGCTTGTGTAATTCAACAACCAGAGTGATTCTTCCAAAAGATAACCTGGATCCATGCCCTTCCACTCAATCCTCACCAGTGGCTTCCCAATGTGGGGTAAATGCTGAGGTTCTTACAGTAACCCACAATCCTTACCTACACTCTTCTTCTATTAGCTTACCTACTTTCCTTCTTGCTCTCTCAGCTCCAGCAGCAAGTGCCTCCTTGGAGTTCCACAAGCTGATTAAGCACAATCCCCCTAAATGGATTTTGCACTGGGTCTTTCCACTCCATGGACCACTTACCTCCCAGATACTTTCCAGACTCACTTCCTTTGGGTCTGGTCTCAATGGTGACTTTACTACTGTATATAAAATAGCATATGAATGCCCATCCCTCAACTGCAACTCCCCAACTCACCTGCTGACATATACTTCCTTGTTCATTGTTTGTTGTCTTTTCTTTCCTCTAGGCTGTAAGCTCCAATGGACTCCGATGTTCCAGTGCTTTGAGCTTTACAGACAGTATAAATTCAGTAAGTGTTTGTTAAATTAAATTATTGAATTAGAATCAGTGAACAGAATATTTTTTTTTCCTGAAGCTTCATCCAGACTGTAGGATGAATATTGTCTGGTAGGTAGGTTCTCTAAGGAAGGGTTCAACTCACATCAAGAGCAGTAAAGTCCATTACAATGCAACATGGCAGAGAGATTTTAAACCAATTTTTAATGGAGTATTAAGAGATGAGGCAAACCTGAGGCTGTGTTCAATATGTAAGGCTCCTCCATATCATTCAGAGTTTATTAAAATAATGCCAACATTTAGAACCTATCCCAAATAAAATGCTTAGGAAGACAGAGGATTGAGACACTTCCTTAGAAAGCCTACAAACAGCCTATCAGGGTGATCAAATCTGTGGTTCTGGAGTCAGCCAGCCAGTTTTCAGTTCAACCATGCAATTTCCTACCTGTGTGTCTGTGCATTAGACACTTTGCTTTTTCAAGTCTAAGTTTCCTCAGCCTGTAAAATGAGAATCAAAATGGCTCGTGGTGGGCAGAAATAAATGAGATGGTCTATATGTTAGCTAGCACCATGGATGGCACAGAGTGAGAAGTAAATTTTGGTGGCTGTTATTATTACTATCATGTCCAACCAGCCACACTTTGGATTTATGCTCAATACAGAGGAGAACAAGGCTTTCTTTGGGATTTAAAATGTTTTTATTTAGCTATTTACCTTAAAGCAAACTCAGAAAACTAACTCTTGCTATGTCTGGGCAAATGGCCATTTGTAGGGGTGGGAGAGGGGAATCAAAGTCAACTCTGCTCAGTGCTGGTATATGGTTGCAGGTGCTCTATAAATACCCACTAAGAGAAATGATGTCAAGATGAATTTCACCAGAGAATAATAGAACTTTCTCGCAAAATGGTCAGATTCAGAAAGATTGCAACACAAAGTTGTCATCAGAAATCTCAACGTCAAACCTTTATTAGAATAATCACACAGAGGAGAATGATTTTTATCCATTTGTAACTATATAAGCAAATAGGTGGTTATGTCCCTGTGGGATTTCATGATTATTGTTCATGTATTCACTTTTGGTTTGACCAGGCAGAGATTTGAATCACGTCATCATAAACAGCAAACTAAGAAGGAGGGAGAGCTGGGAAGTTTTAAAAGTTTCTAGAACACATACATCACTCTTAGGCTACAGTTTTAAACTAGATGCCAATTAAATCTCCCATCAGATATAAAATTACCATAAAGACTCATAAGATAATATCTCATATTCATCCCATCTTTACCAAAGATATACTTAATTACCTTTTGCAGTTCCTAAATTCCCATTTATGTGGGACTTGTTAATTCTTAATTTCAAATTGTCTTTTCATTGAAATTTTTGAGATAATTGTAGATTCATTTGTGGTTATAAGAAATATCAGGGATTTTAATTTGCATTTCTCTGATGATTGAGAAATGATGATTTCTCTGATGTTCTGACCCTTGAGCATCTCTTCATATGTTTATTGGCCATCTGTATGCCCCCTTTGGAGAAGAGTCTATTGAGGCTCTTTACCCAGATTTTAAATGGATTGTTTGTTTTTTTTTAGTGTTGACTTTTGTGGGTTCTTTATAAATTTTGGATATTAATCCCTCATCAGATGTATTGGCAGATATGTTCTACCATTCTGTAAGTTGTCTTTTTATTTTGTTGGTTTCCTTTGCTGTACAAAAGCTTTTTTGTTTGATGTAGTCCCATTTGTTTATTTTTTCTTTTGTTTCTCTTGCCTTAAGAGACACATCAGTAAAAATATTGCTATGAACAATATCTGAGTTTTTCTCCCTATATTTTCTTCTGTTCCTATGTAGGAAGTTTTGGTTGTGAGTTTAATATTTCAGTCTTTAATCCATTTTGAATTTATTCTTGTTTGTGTTGTAAGAAGATGGTCTAGCTTCATTTTTTTCTGCATGCATCTGTCTAATTTTCCCAATACAATTTATTGAATAAACTGTCTTTAATCCCTTGTATGTGCTTGTTTCCTCTGTCAAATATTAATTGACTATAAAGGTGTGGATTTCTTCCTGCACTCTCTCTTCTGTTCTATTGATCTATAATCTGTTTTTATGCCAATACCATATTGAATTGATTACTATGGCTTTATAAAACCACAATGAAATATCACCTCACACCTTTCAAATTGGCTATCATCAATAAATCAACAAACGATAAGAACTGAAAAGAATGTGGAGACAGGGGAATGCTTTTGCACTGTTGGTGGGAATGTAGATTGGTGCAACCAAAATGGATCTGCCTTTTGACTCAGTGATTCCACTTCTGGGAATTTATTCGAAGAAACCCCAAACATGAATTTGAAAGAATGCAAGCACCCCAATGTTTGTTGCAGTGTTACTTACATTTGCCAAGATATGGAATCATTCCAAGTGTCCATCAATAGATGATTGGATAAAACAACTATGGGACATTTATACAATGGAATACTTCTACTTGATCATAAAAAAGAAGAAAATTGTACCCTTTGCAACAGTATGGATGAACTTGGAGGACATTATACTCAGTGAAATAAGCCAGTCAGAGGAAGACAAATACCACATGATTTCACTCATATATAGAATATAATGAACAAATTGAACTAACAAGCAAAATAGAGAAAGACCCACAGATAGAGAGCAGGGGGACACCTATGGGAGGTGTTTAGGGGGTAGAGAGATCAAGCCAAAAGGTAAAAGGATTCATGGACATGAAAAACAGAATGGTGATTGTGGTGGGAGGGAGGTGAAGAGGGCTAAATGGCAATGGAAAAAATACAATAAAAAAGAAAACAACTTCATAATATGATAAATGAAAAAAAGAAATATCAGGGGGAGATATTTTGTAAGTTTTGCTTAGTCTTTCTGTTGATAACATTGTGCAAAACTATACCAGAATATCACATTGGCTTTGATTTGATCTACTGATCTTACTCAGATTTTCTAGTTCTACTGGTACTTGCATGTGTGTTGTGTATTAAGTTCTATGTAAGGTTTCTGTATCGTACATCCCCAAAGTCAAGACATTGAATTCCATTAAAAGCCTTTGCAAGGTTCAGTGCCTACTGTGATCTACATTTGGATGCTCTTTGTAAAGTTTATTTAATCCTGCTCTGATATTGACTGAAGCTGGCCACTTGGTGTGTTGGTTCTGGGCCTTTTGGGAGGGACTCTGGTATAGGCCAATGTCAGATGCTGTCTGTGCTTGGTCCTTGACAATCGGAAGCTACAAGCCAACCAAGATTTGTGGCTGCTTTTGCTGGGTCTGGGTGAACACAGGAAGGAGCAATCTGTACTTCACATCCAGTGTTTACCAGCACTGGGCCTGGGGACAGGTCAGCAAAAGTCCTAAGATACCTTAAGATACTTGTATGTCTGCCTCCACCTGTTTCTGCCTGTCTCCTCCTGTCGGCTGCCAGTAAGGCACAGTTGCTGATGGAACCTCTGGCAGAGTTGGAAGAACAGCGTTATTGGATCTTCCATGAGAGAAAGGTGCCATTCAGACTTCAGGAAAAGTGGTAGATGTGGTCCCTGCCTCAGAGCCCCAAATTTTGCCCTAACCTTGGCAGGGTGGAGCCCCTCATAGTCAGGTAGGTGGAGTCTCTGGATCCCAGAAGTTGCATCTTCTGGAAGCTGGGAGGGTGCTTCTGTGTGATCTCCCATGAGGGTGAAGCACTAATAAGATTCACGAGAAACTGGGGAGATGACCCCATCCCAAAGGCAGTCACTGACACCCTCTGGGTCTGCCCAGACTTCTACAACCAGGCCAATGCAGCTGACTCCAGAGTAGGAACTAAGCTCTGCAGAGTTGCTGGGTGAGAGGGAGTCCAGAGGGCAGGGTAATTACTTTTCCCCTGGCTGATGCTGCTGGAAGGGAGTGCTCTGCCCAAGGGAAATGGCATCTGCAGTATATGAGAATGACTGTACAGGGTTCCTGGTGGTGGACCACCAAGCCTCTTCCCCAGGGCCACTAACCTCAAACTCTCCTCAAGCAACTCTATTCCGCTACACTCATCTTCCACCAGAGCCCAGGGAGAGTGGCTGAAAACAAAATTTAGTGCATTGGCCTTTTAAGAGAGTGCCTATGTGTCCAGAGGATTCTATGTTTCCTTGGTGGACAGAAACCCTACTGCTTTTCACAGCTGGATGTTATGGAGATGCCTCTTCCTGGCTCTGGTGCTTTGGGCTGAGGAGCCCTACCTGGGGTGTAGGACACTTCTCAGGGGGTACTCCTTGCAGCTGAGATAACTCCTTCAGGACCTCAGCCACTGCCCATGGGACTATGTCCAACCCTTTTCATGTCTCTGCCCTTCCTACCAGTTTTTTTTTTTTTTATTTAGTTACTTATATTTACAGAGAAGGGGAGGGAAGGAGGAAGAGAGGGAGAGAAACAATTTATGGTTGCTTCTCACACACTACCTACTGGGGACCTGGCCTGCAACCCAGGTATGTGCCCTGATTGGGAATTGAACTGGGAACCCTTTGGTTTTCAGGCAGGGGCTCAACCCACTGAGCCATACCACCCAAGGCTCAGCTATTGTTTAGTTGGTCATTTAGGATGATTGTTTTCTAACACTGCCATCTTTAGAGTCACAAAAATTTTTAATTTGGATTAAGTATTTTTATTAATTTTTCATTCTATGGGTCATATCTTTGATGTTAAGTTCAGAACTCTTTGCCTAGTTTTGAGATCCTAAAGATTTTCTACTATATACTTTTTTTCTGAAAGTTTTATAGTTTTACATTTTCTAATTAAGTAGATGATACATTTTAAAATTATATTTTATTGATTTTACTATTACAGTTGTCCTGATTTTCCCTCTTTGCCCCCCTCCACCCAGCACCCCCACTCCCTCAGGTAATCCCCCCACCATTGTTCATGTCCATGGTTCATGTACAAGTTCTTTGGTTACTCCATTTCCTATACTGTATTTTACATCCTCATGGCTATTCTGTAACTACCTATTTGTAGTTAATCTCCTCACCTCTTCACCCATTCCCCCATACCTCCCTTCCCATCTGGCAGCCATCAAAATGCTCTCTATATCCATGATTCTGTCTCTGTTCTTCTTGTTTGCTTAGCTTGTTTTTCAGATTCAATTGTTGATAGATTTGTACTTTGGGCCATTTTGTTTTTCATAGTTTTAATCTTTTTTTTCTTGTAAATAAGTTCCTTTAACATTTCATATAATAATGTTTTGGTGATGATTAAATCCTTTAGTTTTTAATGGTCTTCGAACCTCTTTATCTGTCCTTTGATTCTAAATGATACCTTTGCTGAGTAGAGCAATCTTGGCTGCAGGTCCTGCTTTACATGACTTTGAATATGTTTTGCCAATCCCTTCTAGCCTTTGAGAAATCAGCTGAAAGTCTTTTTGGGAACTCCCCTGCAGGTAACTGATTTCTCTGGCTGCTTTTAAGGTTCTCTCTTTATCTTTAATCTTTGGCATTTTAATTATGATGAGTCTTGGAGTGGGCCTCTATGCATACATCTTGATTGGGACTTTCTGTGCTTCTTGGACTTGCATGTCTATTTCCTTCACCAAATTAGGGAAGTATTCTTTCATTATGTTCTCAAGTAGACTTCCAATTTCTTGCTGTTTCTCTTCTCCTTCTGGCATCCTTATGATGTGAATGTTGGAGCTCTTGAAGTTGTCCCAGAGGCTGCTTATACTACCCTCAGTTTTTTGGATTATTTTTACTTCTTGTTCTAATTGGTTGTTTTTTTTCTTCCTTATGTTCCATGTTATTGATTTGAATCTTAGTTTCACCCACATTACTGTTGTTTCCCTGTAATTTTTTCTTTATGTTAATTAGTGTATTTTTTGTTTTGACTGGATCTATTTTATGCTGCTGAGGTCCTCACGAAGTTCCATGAACATCCTTCTAACCAGTATGTGAAGTCTGCATTTGATAGCTTTCTTATCTCCATTTTGTTTAGGTCTTTTTTTCTGGAGTTTGATCTGTTCTTTCATAGAGGTCATGTTTCTTTGTTCCTTGTTTTGACAGCCTCCCTGTATTTGTTTCTTGTGTTAGGTAGAGCTGCTATGGTTCCCTATCTTGGTAGTGTGGCCTAATGTAGTAGGTGTCCAGTGGCACAGCCTCCCCTATCACCTAAGCTGTGTATTTGAGGTATGCTCTTCATTTGGGCTGAGTACATTCTCCTCTTGTAGTTGAGACTTGGTTGCTCTTGGAAGATCCATGGGAGGGATTTACTCAGACTAGTCAGCTGGAAGGATTGTCTGTGACCACTGACCACCAACCTCTGCCCTCCATGGAAGATCAGCTGTATGGTGGCAGGGTGGTGGTGCTCTGATGTGGTCTTTAGCTGTCCACTGAGTCTACTGGCCCTCGGGTTTCCTGGGTGGTGCAGGCCAAGGTCTGCCCCCACCTGTATTTTTCCAGGGGCCACCCTGCCTGAGCTTTATAAGCAATCTGAGATGGCTGCTACTTGTGCTGGGCTTGGAGATTCCCAGGCGAAGCCAAGCTGTGAACCTAGACAGGCTACTGCTATTGCTGGCTGAGCCTTGGGCTCACTGAGGCCAGCTGTTGCTTGTTTGATAGGATTTAAGAAGTTGTGAAGCATGAACCAAGACCAGCCATTCATATAGAAAAACAGCTTGGATGGCATGTAAATTGGGTGGGGTGGAGTCTCTGGGAATCTCCAAAGCTGGTCAAGCAATGTTATCGAGGTTGATGGAGCCTCGGATATAGCACCAGCTTGCTGGTTTTGTGGAGGTGGGTGGGTTTAGAAAGGGGACAATGGCCTCTGCTTGCCTTGATGCCAGACACTTTCATTTATCCCTGTATACCCCTGGTTCTTTTCAAGCTGCTACCCTGGTGAAGGAACTCACAGGGAGTGAGTCTAAGTAAGTGAATCTGTGTGTGGGTTCTTTACAAGGAAGTGCTAGGGGCACTAGCAGTTTCTTCTACCAACTCAATTCCTGCTGATTTTAGCAGCCAAAAGTTATGGGGACTTATCGTTGTGACACTGGAACCCTGGGCTGGGGAGCCTGGTGTAGAGCTGGGACTCCTTCTCTGGAGATATCCCTCTGAAATTTTTATCCACCTCATGTGGGGATGGGACCAGCCCATTCCATATCTGTGCTCATCCACCAGTCTGGATGGATGTGGTTTCTTAAATTCCATAGTTGCCAGACTTCCATTCAACTTGATATCTGTTGGTTCTGAGTAATGATTGTTCTATATTTTAGTTGTAATTTTGACATGGTCATGTGAAGAGATGAGCCATGTCTGCCTATGCTGCCATCTTGACTGGAAGTCAGGATGGGGGCAGTATATGACACATTTTGAGTTAATTTTTACTTAAGGTGTTAGGCTTATGTTCACTTTTTAATATTTTTGCCTGAAAATATCCAATTGCTCTAGCAACATTTGTTGAAAAAGTCATTCTTCATCTACTGAATTGATTTTACACTTTTGCCAACAATCAATTGGGCATATCTGTGTGGATCTATTTGTCCTGTATTTTGTTCTACTGCTCTTGTGCCCGCCCCTACACCAACATTGCTTCCTGCATAACTGTAGCTATACAGCAAGCCTTGATATCAGCTAAGTGCTGCTTTCACTTCATTCTTTTTGTCAGAATCTTTAGCTATTTTAAGGCCTGTGTCTCTCCATGTAAATTTTTAGAATAACCTTATCCATGTTTATGTGTTTGGATTTTGATAGGAATTACATTAAATGTATAGACTAATTTGGGAAGAATTGTATTGTTACTACATTAGGTCTCCTAGTCTATGAACACAGCATGTCTCTCCATTTATTTGTCTCTTTTTATTTCCTTCATCAGCGTTTTCTACTTTTACGCATATAAATCCTGGAAATACTTTCAGCAATGCTGCTACAGAAGAGATTCTTATCTGCTTTAATTAATCTGTGATCTGCTTTAACTAACCCACTTTTCATGCAGAACATTTCAAGCCTAACGATGGAGAAATGCTCTGAGGTCAGCATTTTATAGACAACTTAATTCTAATTCTGGAATGACTTGTTAGGAAACCCTTGGTTCTCTAGCTCACAGAAAATTAAGTGGTTTAGGGTCTTGGATCCCAAATTTAAGTTTTAATGATCTCAGAAGTTATAGAACATGCAGAAGTCATCTTCTCAAGAAAAATGTGTGGCTAAAATGATGCTTGCCAGCAATCGGCCAAAAATAGCTCAAGAAGACAGCTGATACTATATATCTTCCTTTCTTATGTTTTATTCCGTTTGAAGAGTTTCCTTTAAGAAATTAATCAGGACCAAATTCTCAACTTTATTTTTTTCCAGGTCCCTAATTTTGATTCAGAACTACATCTTTGTTTAAAGGTTTATGTAGATAAACCTCAATTCGTAAATCTCAATTTTGTCCAAGAAGTAGAATCAACTTCTAATTTTAAACATTAATCCCCATTCTCTATTTTCTGCTGCAATATTTTCAAGATGAGTATACCAGGCTATGTACCTTGCTAGGCCAGACCTATTCAGTAAATTGCCCTTGCATTATTTGTTCAGTAATGGTATTAGTGTGGTCTAAAAGAGTATATACTCAGCAAATTCAGTTGCTTGATGTTATGGCATCAAATGCTGGAGAGAACAAAGGGGAATCCTGGAAAGACTCATTGAGTCCTTTCATGCTCACTTCTGTGAGGCATCTGGAGGTCTCCTGGTAGAGCTTGGCTTTTCTGGTGAGCTTTTGACTAGAGCAAAATTAACGTACATGCCTACATTTTCATATGCATTTGAAGATCTGAATGTTTCTCCAAGGAGCAAGATCTAATACCACAATTAGATGAATCTGGCATCTTTGTCACTAATGGTTAGAGGATATGCTGTAGCCAGAATTAAAAACTTAGATGACTGGGAGGGAGAAACAGACAGGAAATGTAAATGAACAAAACAGGCTTGCATAAGACCGTAGAAAGCAGTGAGGACAGAGGAGAACTTACAATGTACCTTGCCTAAAAACACTCAAATTTAAAGCCAGTGTCAAATATGACTGAAACAAACAAACATAAAAAAAAACCCTGCCATCTAAATTTCTTTGTAAGATGACTAGTATAAAACCTCTAGGTGGTGGTTGAAACCCTAAATGGAAAAATACTTATGATTTCAAATATTATTGGTCTGAAGATCTGCAGAAAAACCTCCAAATCTCAGACCAATGAACTGGTGACTAGCTACTAGTTATCTTCACAAAAGACGACTTAATGACTTGCCTTACCTTGCCTTCTACCAAACCTTCCAGACTATATTAGAAGCTGAATTCAAAGAATTGCCTTTTAATTCAAGCAAACAGACATTTATGAAAACTACTCTCCTCAGAAACATAATTATGTACGTTATAAACAAGAACACTTTTTAACATGAAAAAATTTGAACTTTAAAAAATATGTAAAATGTTCAAGAAATGTAAACAGGAATTTTCATCTTGGTTTCCATATGGTTATGTAAGCACCTTAAATATCAACACAGATTACAGAGAAACCCATTTACATTAATAAGAATTTTCAAAATAAGAAATTAATTTTAAAAATTGTTTTAAATTTAAATGTTATTTTCTGGTAGCTAAAGTAATACTTGCAATCAGAAAAACTGAGAAACAATGTGTGCCACATATAAACAAAATGTCCACATAATTGAAATTATTTTGTTAAGAAGCAACTTTAACATGTCTATGCTTAACATTTCCAGCAGACACTATCCTACAAGTTTTCTGACTTTTTTAAAAACAGATTTTATTTATTTATTTTTAGAGAGAGCGGAAGGAAAGGAGAAAGACGGGGAGAGAAACATCAATGTGTGGTTACCTCTCATGCGCCTCTTGTTGCGGACCTGGCCTGCAACCCAGGCATTTGCCCTGACTGGGAATTGAACCAGTGACTCTTTAGTTTGGGATTGGGCCCAGGCTCAATCCACTGAGCTACACCACCAGCCAGGGCTGACTTTTTATATCTGAAGATATGGAATATAAAATTAGATTTTCTTGATGACTCTGGTTAGCACTATAAACATCCATAATTGTACAACATTTTCTTCAAATTTTCCCTTTCTTCCTTTTCAATGACTGTTTTTAATAGAAACGTACGTTCTTAATACATCTTATATGAATATTTTCACTAATATTTTTACTTGCAGTATGCAAATGACCTAGATTGTTAAAATATATATTAAGTAAAAGTACATAATTATTGAATGAGATCTTAGATGAGTAAGTTAAGAGGGGGGAGCTACAACAGTATGTGACAATTATTTTAAGCAATCATATTTGCTTTAGTTTTTTGTTTTGCTTATTTGTGGATTTTCACTTGTTATTTTTGCTTTGGTAGTTTTATTTATTAGGGCTTATGTTCTAGGTTGCCTAAATACTGACTTTTAGAACATGAACTTTTAAAGGGAAAAATGATATTATTTGGTTTATGATTAAAGAAATAAACTTTTGTATGCTAAAATTAAATAAAATATCTATTTTTGTTTTTAGCATAAAAATATTTTAAAGCTTATTTAAATTTGATATAAGGTTTAATTTAGTCTTTTTAACCACTCACAAATTTTAACTGTTGCATAGAATAAAAAGCACACTTACTCTTCATATTAAACCAAAAAAGATATATAGGTAGTATTAGTTTCTAGGGCTGCCGAACATATTACCATGAATGGGTAGCTTAAAAATAACAAAATTTGTTCTCTCATAGTTCAGAAGGCTAGAAGTCAGAGATTAAGATAGCATATGGTTGATTACTTTTGGAGACTCAGAGAATCTGTTCCATGTCTCCCTTCTAGCTTTAGGCGGTTGCTGGAAATCCTTCGCCTTCTTTGACTTATAGTTGCATCACTCCAGTTTTTTTCTCCTGTCTTCACTTCACTTTTGTGTGTGTGTTATCTATGTGTCTCATCTCTTCTTCTTATAAGGCCACCAATCAATGGCTTTAGGACTCTAATGCAGTATGCCTTTATCTTTAACTTGTTTAAATTTGTGAAAATCCTATTTCCAAATAAGGATGTTAGAACTCAAATATATCTTTTTTGGGGAGGACATTATTTCACCAACTGTATTGATGTGCATATTAGCCATTTAATATGCCTTATAAAATAAACTGTATAATTGCATAAAGTACAGATTTTCTCTTGATAGATGATTTTATAAATATGGAGGAGAAAATCAACTGTAATTGATTTCTAAAGGACACCATCTTTTTTTAAATGTCAATCCTTCATGTTTCCATCCTTATGATTCCATATGAGTATAAAGAAGCAGTAAAGAGACTTATTTTCATACTGCCATGAACTATTCCCCCATTCTTTAGTTTATTGTTATTTATTTATTTTCTTGTTTTGTTTTGTTTTCTGTCTTTTTAATTTATTTTAATTGTTGTTCTTGTACAGTTCTCTGTCTTCTACTCCCATCTCAGCCCACAGCCCCAGCCATCCCCACTTCCCTCCCATTTCCACCCCCGCAGTTGCTGTCCACATGTCCTTTATACTTGTTCCTGTAAACCCTTCCCCTTTCCCCTGAAATTCCCTCCCCTCTCCCATCTGGTGACTTTCAGTCTGTTCTCAATTTCAGGGTCTTTGGTTATATTTTGCTTGTTTGTTTGTTTTGTTGATTAGGTTCCTGTTAAAGGTGAGATCATATAGTATTTGTCTTTCACCACTGGGCTTATTTCAATTAGCACGATGCTCTCCAGTTCCATCTATGCTGTCTTGGAGGGTAGGAGCTCCTTCTTTCTTTCTGCTGCATAGAATTCCATTGTGTAAATGTACCATAGTTTCTTGATCCATTCATTTACTGATGGGCAAATAGGTTGCTTCCAACACTTGGCTATTGTAAATTATGCTGCTATGAACATAGGGCTGCATAAGTTCTTTTGGATTGGTGTTTCAGGGTTCTTAGGATATAATCCTAGCAGTGGAATTGCTGGGTCAAAGGTAGATCCATTTTTAGCTTCCTTAGAAAATTACATACTATTATCCACAGTGGTTGTACCAGTCTGCAATCCCACCAACAGTTCACTAGGGTCCCCTTTTCTCCACAACCTCTCCAATACTTGTTCGTTGTTTTGTTTATGAGGGCCATTCTGACTGGTGTGAAGTGATATCTCATTGTGGTTTTCATTTGCATCTCTCTGATAGCTAGCGATATTGAGCATCTTCTCATGTGTCTCTGGATCCTCTGTATGTCCTCCTTGGAGAAGTGTCTGTTCAAGTCCTTTGCCCATTTTTTCATTGGGTTGCTTATCTTCTTAAGAGTGGAGTCGTATAAGTTCTTTATATATTTTGGAGATTAAATCCTTGTCTGAGGTATCATTAGTAAATATGTTTTCCAACACAGTTGGTTCTCTTTTTATTTTAATACAGTTTTCTTTAGCCATGCAGAAGCTTTTTATTTTGATGAGATTCCATTTTTTATTCTTTCCTTTATGTCCTTTGCTTTAGGGGACATATCAGTAAAAATGTTGCTTCATGAAACATCTGAGATTTTCCTGCCTATGTTTTCCTCTAGGACTTTAATGGTGTCACAGCTTATATTTAAATCTTTTATCCACCTTGAATTTATTTTTGTGTATGGTGTAAGTTGGTGCTCGAGTTTCATTTTTTTGCACGTAGCTGTTCAGTTCTCACAACACCACTTGTTGAAGAGGATGGTTTCACTCCATTTTATGTTGCTGCCTTCTTTGTAGAATATTAATTGACCATGGAGACTTGGGTTTATTTCTGGGTTCTCTGTTCTGTTCCACTGGTCCATGTGCCTGTTTTTATGCCAGTACCAGGCTGTTTTGATTACAGTGGCCTTGTAATAAAGTTTTGTATCAGGTATTGTGATCCCTCCTACTTTGCTCTTCTTTCTCAAAATTGCAGCAGCTTTTTGGGGTCGTTTACAGTTCCATATAAATTTTTGAAGTGTTCATTCTATGTCTGTGAAATATGCCATTTGTACTTCCATAGGTATTGCATTGGATTTGTAAATTGCTTTGGGTAGTAGGGACATTTTGATGATGCTGATTCTTCCAATCTATGAGCACGTTTTTTTTCCATTTGTTTGTGTCTTCCTTGATTTCTTTCTTGAGTGTTGTGTAGTTTTCTGCATAAAGGGTCTTTTACCTCTTTGGTTAGGTTTATTCCTAGGTATTTTATTTTTATTTTTGCTATATCAAATGGGATTTTTCTTCATTTCTGTTTCTGCTATTTTATTGTTGGTATACAAAAATGCCTTTGATTTCTGGATATTGACTTTGTATCCCAGTGTTTGGCCAAATTCATATATTAGGTCCAGCAGCTTTTTGGCCAAGTCTACAGGATTTTCTACATATGCTATCATGTCATCTGCAAACAATGAGAGTTTTGTTTCCTCCTTTCCAATTTGGATGCCTTTTATTTCCTTTTCTTGTCTAATCACTGTGACTGACTTCCAATACTATATTGAATAGAAAATAGTGGTGAAAATAGTGGTGAAAGTGGACTTCCTTGTCTTGTTCCTGATCTTAGTGGAAAAGATTTTAGTTTTTGCCCATTGAGTGTGATGTTGGCTGTAGGCCTCTCATATATTGCCTTTATTATGTTGAGGGATACTCCCTCAATTCCCACTTTGCTGAGTGTTTTTATCATAAATGGGTGCTGTACCTAATCAAATGCTTTTTCCGTGTCTGTTGATATGATCATGTGATTTTTTTTGTCTCTGTTTTTGTGTATGCGATGTATTACATTTACTGATTTGCGAATGTTGAACCATCCTTGCATCCCTGGGATGGATCCCACTTGGTCATGGTGTATGATTTTTTTAATGTATTGTTGGATGCAGTTTGCCAATATTTTGTTGAGGAATTTGGCATCTATGTTCATCAGCAATATTGACACATAGTTTTCTCTCTTTGCTGTGTCTTTATCTGGTTTGGGGATTAGGATGATGCTGGCCTCATAAAAAGAGTTCGGGAGTCTTCCATCATTTTGGATTTTTTGGAATAGTCTGTGAAGGATAGGGGTTAGTTATTCCTTCAATGCTGTGTAGAATTATCCTGTGAAACCATCTGGTCCAGGGTTTTTGTGTGTCAGGAGTTTTTTGATTACTGCTTCAATTTCATCTGCTGTTATTGGTCTATTCAGGCTTTCTGCTTCTTCCTCATTGAGTTTTGGAAGATTATATTTTTCTAGAAACTTGTCCATTTCACCTAGCTTTTCAAATTTCTTGGCATACAGTTCTTCACAGTAATTTCTTACAATGCTTTGTATTTCTGTGGTGTCAGATGTAATCTCTCCTCTTTCATTTCTGATTGTGTTTATTTGGGTCTTCTCTCTTTTTTTCTTGATGAGCCTGCTTAAAGGCATGTCGATTTTGTTTATATTTTCAAAAAGAACCACCTCCTGGATTTATTGATCCTTAGAACTGTGCTTTTAGACTGTATGTTATTTAATTCTGCTCTTATCTTGGGTATTTCCTTCCTTCTACTTGCTCTGGGCTGTCTTTGTTGTTGTTCCTCTAGTTCTTGTAGGCACAGGGTTAGGTTGTTTGTTTGAATTGTATTTATCTTTTTTAGGTGGGCCTGTATCGCTATGAACTTCCCTCTGAGGACTGCCTTAGCTGTGTCACATAAGTTTTGGGTTGCTGTGAGTTCATTTTCATTTGTTTCCAGAAACTTTATGATTTCCTCTCTAATTTCATTCTTAATTCATCCATTGTTTAATAGCATGCTATTCAATCTCCATGATTTTGAGTGTTTTGGTTTTTTCCCCTTAGGTTGGTTTCTAGTTTCATTCCCTTGTGGTTAGAGAAAATGCTCGGTATGATTTCAATTTTCTTGAATTTGTTGAGGCTTGGTTTGTGGCCTATCATGCGGTCTCTCTTTGAAAATGTTCCATGTGCATTTGAAAAGAATGTGTATTTAGTTTCTTTGGGATGAAGGGCTCTATATATATCAGTTAAGTCCATTTCATCTGGAGTGTTGTTTAATGCCACAATATCTTTGTTGATATTTTGTTTGGCAGATCTGTCCATTTTTGACAGTGGGGTGTTAAAATCCCCTACTATAATTGTGTTGCTGTCAATACCTTTCTTGAAGTCCTCAAAGATTTTCCTTATGTATTTGGGTGCTCCTATGTTGGGTGCATATATATATATATATATATATATATATATATAATGTTTATGTCTTCTTGGTGGATTCTTCCCTTGAGTATTATAAAGTGATCTTCTGGGTCTCTCTTTATGGCCCTTCTTTTGAAGTCTATTTTGTCCAATATGAATATTGCTACCCCAGCTTTTTTTTCCTGTCCATTGGCTTGGAAAATTTGTTTCCAGCTCTTCACTTTGAGTCTGTCTAGTTCTTTTGTCCTGAGGTGGATCTCTTGTAGGCAGCATATGTGTGGGTCATGCTTTCTTATCCATTCAGCTATTCTATGTCTTTGATTGGAGCATTTAATCCATTTATGTTTTAGGTTATTATTGAAAGGTACTGATTCATTGCCCTTTTCATACCTGTGTTCCTCTCTCTTTCTCTTTTCCTTCTTTCCTTAAAGCAGTCCCTTTAGCATCTCTTGCAGAACTGGTTTGGTAGAGGTGTATTCTTTTAGACTTCTTTTAGACTGTTGGGAAGCTCCTTATTTGGCCTTCTATCTTGATTGAAAGCCTTGCTGGGTAAAGTAGTCTTGGTTGCAGGCCTTTGGTTCTCATTACTTGGAATATATTTTGCCATTTTCTTCTGGCTTGGAGTGTTTCCATTGAGAAGTCAGCTGCTAAACTTATCGGGGCTCCCTTGTATGTTACTTCCTGTTTCTCCCTTGTTGCCTTTAAGATTCTCTCTTTGTCTTGGAATTTTGCCATTTTATTTATGATGTGTCTGGAAGTGGGTCTCTTTAGGTTCCTCTTGACTGGGACTCTCTGTGTTTCCTGGATTTGTGTGACCTTTCTCTCATCAAATTAGGGAAGTTTTCCATCATTGCTTTTTCAAATAGTTTTTCTATCCCTTGCTCTTGTTCTTCTCCTTCTGGAATCTCTATTATACAGACATTATTACATTTCATATTGTCTTGCATTTCTCTTAATCCTTCTTCATTCTTTCTGAGCCTCTTTTCCTTTTCTTGCTCTTTCTGTGTGTTTTTTTTCTACTTGGTGCTCCAACTCACTGATCAGATCTTCCCCTTCATTGATTCTTCTTTTGATTCCTTCCACTGTGCTCTTCAGTTCAGAAATTGTATTCTTCATTTCCTCTTGGGCCTTGTTGATAATTTCTGTTTCCTTTTTCATGTTGTTATAGCTTGCAGTGAGTTCATTGTAGCTCCCCTGTAGTTTCTGGTAGCTCATT
Organism: Anoura caudifer; assembly: GCA_004027475.1. Lineage (NCBI taxonomy): Eukaryota > Metazoa > Chordata > Mammalia > Chiroptera > Phyllostomidae > Anoura > Anoura caudifer. Next base: position 62,584 of record PVKU01009288.1, read on the forward strand.
GAGAGCTCATGGATCTTCCTGACAACCATTGCTTTGAACTCAATATCTGATTGTTGAGTTGCTTCTGTTTCACTTAGCATTCTTTCTGGGGCTTCCTCCTTTCCTTTCATTTGGGGATTGTTTCTTTGTCTTCCCATTGTTTGTGAGAATCTTTTTGTTAGCCTCAGCTTCTTAAATTGATCTGTTCTGGCTCCCTGGGTTTATGGTGTGAACTTCTGCAGTAGAATACCTGTGAGAATCAGTGGTGAAGTCTCCTTTGGGTATCCTGGTTTTCACAGCTTCCACTGTCTCAGCTGTTGGGATGCTCCCTGTTTGGGTCCAACTCTGCTTTTTTCACAGTTCCAGTTTTTTTTTTTTTTGTCTCACTCATGGGTATTCA